>OMLB01001845.1:7685-30994 GCA_900302555.1 Myripristis jacobus
CCTCCCTCTGCCGCATGGTGGATTCACCATGCATCCTGATGGCTTGAGGAAAGACGATTCTGCATCTCTGCTGTTGATTGAGGCACGTCCACTCTCCGGGGATGTTGTTTCATTTCCACTCACTCAGCATTTCCCTGACAATCTGTAATGTTGAAGTGCCGTTTCACGCAGTCCGTCTCCTCATGCTACCATATTACTAGATGAAAAACCTTCGTGGATTTTGTGTCTCGCACACACAGACAACAGAAAAAGATTTCTTCTTCATGAGAGCCATAGATGGCTCACGGTAACAATGTTCCTAGAGTTGACTTTTTTTCAACAGCTTTTCTCAAGCACTGTATATTGTGGTGCGCTTTTTCTTCCTAGTTTTGGCAAGGCGAGTCCAGACAGCTGCATTTTTATCACATCTCTGTTTCTCCCTCTGCCCCTCTCTCTCTGTCTTGGTCTTTTTTTTATCAGAGAATGGCTAGCCATCTTCTGTTTTATTACATCTCTCTCTCTCTGTCTCTCTGTCCAGCCATGACAGGTCGACACAGCCAAGGTTTTAAGGCATCTTTATGTGAAGTAGATTTAGTTTGAAACTGTGTTCCATCCAGACTGAAAAAAAGTTAATGGATTGGATTTTCCCGTAACATTTTTCTCGTCAAAAGCAGGTGCATGAATGCCGAGTGAAATGTGAATAGGAAATACATGACTGGTACTCAATAGCTCATCTAACACCATTTTACCTGGCGAAAACACCAAGTCGGATCATCATGTATCATCAAAAAAAAACGGCATTCATTGAGCCGTGGTGTGCTGGTTTTGGATACATCACTTTTTGGCTTCACTTAAACTGCCTTTTCTGCCCGAGGCAACAGAATATGGCCGGCGGCTCCTCTCCTCAGGACTCACATAATGTCTGTGAAGCGCCCTGCTGTCCATCCAGCAAATGGAAATTAAATGGAGACAGATATCTCTAATAACTGCCGGCGGTCCCGGGGAAAGGCATGTCTGATGGGTGAGGTGTTTAATTAGACGCGACAACAGGTCAGATCCAGGACACTCCATTAAAATTTCCAGTCAAGCATCCTCTTTGCTTTGATGCTTTGGAATCGGTAACTGGTCCGAGGTCAGCCGGAAGTCCCAAAAAGCTTCATGGCTCATCTTGGATTCTGCAGCTCAGAATGCAAGCTCTTGGGTGCTGTGTTGAGCCTTTTCTCTGTTCACACTGCCTCAGACATTTGGCATGGATCCCATTTCAGCCTCATCAGACTTGGATGGCAGTGAGATAATATTGGCTGTGCTCCCTCCCCTCTTCCTCCAAGAAGACAGGAGGCATCATTTTAGAAAAGTCTCATCACGTTGATCTACTGTGGTATTTGGGCTGTCATCTGTTGCTTCCTGTTGCTGCTGCATGCAGATTGGATTGAATATAGATTTCATCAGCCAAATTTTCTTTTCCTTTTCCTTTTTAACAGCATCCAAAGGTATAAAACGTCTCCCGGGTGTCCTTGAGGCCGGTGTCGGAGCAGTCGATGACGCAACAAAGATGGAGGATACCTGACGTTTTAAAAAGGCGGCAGATCAACAGATGGTACCTCAGCTTGATGCACAAATAGTGTAGATGTATCTTATCAGGGAGCAACCTGTTCTGAAAAAAAAGTCAGAATGATGCTTTGTGAATAATTAACATCATTTTTACATAACTTTCTTTTTAATGCTAATTTGAATAGAAAAAAAAACATCAATTGTAATCTTTTATTTATCTCATGGAGCTTTTGCTGTGTTTTTATTTTTGTATGTGTTTTGTTTGACTTTTTGTTTTGTTTGGTGGGCTTTGATGGAGCAAAGTGATAAAAGGTCCTACTCATTCAAAACTGGTATGAGGGTTTCTGCAGCAAAGCACCATACAGCATTTTTTCCCATACAATCTTTACTCAAAAATCTGGGATAGTAGCGTCCTGCTTTGATGTCATTTCCAAGCCTGCAGTGCAAAAAATTTCATACGTAAACATATGTGTAAGCAGAAGTGGACAGTGACAAAGTACCTTTACTTATATACATTTTTATCTGTGCTTTACTTGATTATTTGTTTTTTGGAAACATGACTTTTACTCCACTGCATTTCAAAGACAAGTATTGTACTTTGGACTCTCTTACATTTCTATGAAGGTTGTTGTTACTTGTTAGTTTTAAGCAGAGGTTTGAAGTCAGCTGTTTAATTTTTTTTTCTCTTCTAAAACGTGACTGGCCAAACGCTGCTTTCCTCACAGGAGATGAACCAATCACAGTACCTGCTCTCGACAAGGTTTGATGTAAGAGCGGAAATACCTCATCCAGCTCTGTGAAACAAGCGCAAGCAAGACATCTGCTTTCAAAGTAAAACTCATCCGTTCCGTTTTGTTCGTAAAGAACAAATAACTAACCCGGTGGTGGTGGTGAAGTACATTTGTGTAGCATTCATGAAGGTGATTTCAGAAAGTTCTGTAAATGCATTGTGAAAACAATACAGCAAAGTGCTGATGGACGTTTGAATAATTGACTGTTTTTAAAAGCAAGTGTTGTTGTTCTCTCACTCAAGTAAAAACTTGACAGAGCAAC
This sequence comes from Myripristis jacobus, assembly GCA_900302555.1. Taxonomy (NCBI): domain Eukaryota; kingdom Metazoa; phylum Chordata; class Actinopteri; order Holocentriformes; family Holocentridae; genus Myripristis; species Myripristis jacobus. The sequence continues at coordinate 10,269 of OMLB01001845.1, forward strand.
CTTCACTTGTAGTGGAGTAATATTTGTTATAATATTATAATAATCTAAACTAGAAGTAATTGTGTACTTTGTCCACGGCTGTATGCGTTTATAGTTTCTCCCTATCCATTTCATTCATCATTTTATTGAACATGCTTGTAAAAGAACCAGTGGCATCTAGAATTGACCCGAGGGACCACACACAGTCATTGGATATTCATGACAGGATCACTTGCCTAGGCACACTCACACTATACAGTCCAAGCTTGTATCGCCACCTAGTGTTCCCAAGTCAGAAATCTCCTCTTGATCTTGGCTGTGAACAAAAACATCAGAGCAGGAAGCTGCCCTCTCTCCACGTCGCCTCTGTATCCAGTGATTCTATGCAGAGTCTCATTAATTTAGCTACACAAGCAAAAGAATCATTTGATGCCAGTTTTATTTGACTAGAGCTCAATATTCTGTTTCATCAGGTGTATGCCCAGTAAAGGGAAAGAGGGGAAACATACTACCTAAGTTTTAGTCTAATTCAGGATATAAACAGTGAGAGAGCGTCAGGTGCACACTTGACTCACTGCCTTCTGTTTGAGAACAGATCTTCTTGGCAATGAAAAATGGGGTTGCTACGAGATTATTTCTCAAAAGGGTTCATGTGCTTCCCTGAGCTCAGAACAAAAAACAAAGTATCTGCCAGTTCGGGGCACTGAGTCATGTTGGGGTGGGGGGTATGGGGTAATCTGTGGGGAGAGCAGGTTTTACCGAGACGCTCTCTCACTTGTTTGCTCTCAGCCACATATCACATAACTTCCCAAGTACACGCTTCATTTGGGACAGACCACTCCTGATCAATGTCATTTGTGTGACCACCAAATCCATTAAAATCAGTTTGCTGTCCGAGTCTCTGTGTCTCTCACTTCCTCTAAACCATCCCTGTGCAAACACAAGCACTGTAATTGTGAGTTCAGCACCAGTAACCCGGGAAAGTCAATATGCCAGATTCAATTTGGCCTAGATAGCGCTATGCTGCACTCGGGGGCTTTGATAGGTAGTTTAAGATGGATCAAATGAGCCGGTCAGACTCCTAATGACCAAACCATCAATAACATTTCCACAAGGAGATTGAGGAGCCTTAGGCCCCTGTACAAGACTAATTATCATCCCTAAGTATTTGGTTCAGTGCAATTTTAATTTCCTGTCACCTCCAACCATGTAATGGATTTTCCATCTCTGAGGAGTTTAGGGGGGTACTAGGTTGTGAAGGAGCTATTCTCTATGTGTGAAAGCCCTACTTGAAGTCTCAATACCCTGTCAAATCGGTTTAAATTTGTAAGCTTAAGTGTTAATTTGGCAACTGCTATAATACTTCACACGACGTTACAAGAGACGGCAGTTAAGAAAAGAGTTCCACTCAAGTGGGGGTCAAAATGAGAAAGGCTAGACAAAGCTGTGCATTAGAAATTGAGGTGCACCTGTGTTGAGGGGGAGTAGGAATTGAGCTCCGCTTTCCCCCGTCAAAAAACATCCAGCCTTGACAGGTCCACTGGGATCTTTTATCGCCAAATGTGTGGCTAGGCTTACTTAGAAAACATCTTCACTCAGAACAGATTCTGTCTCAGCCAGAGCTTTTTTGAGAAGCCTCGACTACCTGAGAGTCTACAGCATAGAGGCACAGAGACAGCTCACTGAGGGATAACATGAGCAGAAGCATGTGTGGCTGTGCTGTGGGTGATGGAGAAATGGTTTATTAAAGATTTGCCCCCGGGGAAGACTAGTCCCTGTTGAGGTATCTGCACTATCACCAGTTTACACAATGAGAAACTACTGGACACAACTCAAAAACGTAAACAGACAGTGACTTTCATGATTTCCAAACCCATGTCTGCTTTCAATCTGTTGCATCATGGTTTGAAAAGAAAACACCCACTCTTACTCATCCAAGGCCTTCTGGACTGGATCACATCAGAACCAATAGATGATTTACAGTACATGTAAGCAAACCTACAGATAAGAGGTTTAAAGCTCTCAAGGGCAACTTTGTATGTTGGTGACCCCAAATGGCAGCAGCAGACAACTGTTAGAGTTATCTGACCTCAGAAAAGCTGTAACATGACATCATTAACCTGCACAAGAATAACTAAACCCCAAACTGACATCTCTGTGCAGCCTGACCTCTAATGGTGAAAAAATAGGGCGTCTGGTCTTTGGTGGCAGATGATGCCACCCTACTTTTCACCAGTAGAGGTCAGGCTTCACACAGAGTCAGGTTCTGGATGTAGTTACTCTTTAACACGCTTATGTCCTGAACCTTTACAAGTGAGCGATACTTCAAAGGAGAGAGACAAAATATCTGATGCTTTCTCTGAACGGAGAGTTCACTCCTCACTGTTTAGCAGACAGACTGTACTCTGCTTTTTTTCAGTTCATCATGTCTTGCATGCGTGCAGATGATTTCGCCACCAGTGACAACAAAATTTAATTTGGTTAAATAAAACCTGAAGCTACAGCATCTCAATTTACTTTGCTGTCTCTCACTATAATTCACCATTATATCCCATTTATAGAGCAGGCTCCCCTCCAGAGTAATGTTTCAGCTGACAAGAAAGTGTTACATTCACTGTGCTAATTCTCTTCACTTTGCTGTGAGGTTTGCCTTTATGCTGCACCTGTGCCTGATTTGGATTGATTGTACACATTTCCACTTCCTCATTTCCAGCTGTTCCTTCTCAAAGGTCTTATAAGGTAAATGTGTATTTAGTGAAGTGATGGAGGAGACAGACAGTGAATTGCTAGATGAGATAATGACCTCCTCCTGAACCCATTAACTCCCGCTTGCATCGACCGCTTTGTTAGTGGAGAGGAGAGACGGACGATTGATGAGCAAGACTACACAAGTGTATGAATGTGGGCCATATTTACATACATGAGCAGTTTTGGGGCCACAATCTGTTTGGAGTTTTCGAAGTCAGCAGATAATTACATAGCGAGCACCTGCAGCACCAGTTTCACACATGGAGCAGATCTTTAAAGAGTAGCTAAACCCCAAAGCCAAATCTGTGTGAAGCCTGACCTCTACTGGTGAAAAAGTTTTGTGTCTGGTCTCTGGTGGCAGGTGATGGGTCACTACTCAGAGGGTACAACAAGTGCTCACATCACCTGCCACCAAAGACCAGACACCCTACTTTTCACCATTAGATCATAGTGGTTTAAAGAAAAGGTTGCCTTCATTACAACACAAGCCGCCATGAGCGGAGGCGGGCGACCACAGGGAGCCAGAGCGACTCAGCCAGCAGACTCTGGCAGCAGAACAGGTGGAGGGCGTCCTCAGACTGGGCCAAGGTTGCTGAAGCGCGTTTCAATTCCCTGATGCACTCTTAACAATAAATTACTGCACTCTTTCTTAGAAGCCATTTTGTGGTCTTACAAAATCAAAATCAGGATTGGGACAAAATATCAAAATGTCAGAGATGCACTTTTGAGTTCCTATGAGCTGTATTTGTTACTGCCTTCAGATGTTTTAAAAGGAGCTGTTCTGTCATGTTCATGTTGCAGTCGCATATATATAAAAATACAACAGATAGAAAATGATTTTCCCTTTTCCTATGGGTGTTTTTTCTTGTTCACTTATAGATATCTTGATGTATCATAGCTGATTATCTTATGATACACTGCATATCGCAGAATGGCTTTTATTGTGATGCCATTGTCATTGTGGGTAAAATATTATGTCCCAAGTTACCCAGTGATTTCAAACCCAAATCAAAATACCGTAAAGCTCCCCTGCACCAACACCCAACCTTTGTCTTTTGCTGTCATTAAGATTGTCATGGAGCACAGGTTGAATATATATTACCTGTGCCAATTTTGCACTTGCAGTATAGAGGCCAATAAATGTCCACACAAAACTGGAAGCAGCAACTTCAAATTGCAGCATAATGTCCAATCGGTGACACTTATCATATCCCCTCCTTTAATTTGCAAGATCCTCACTTGAATGCATTTGCAGAGAAACCCACATGGCGTTGGCGTATGCATGAGCAACAGTTATTCCAGGCGATTGCTATGTTGTGAGAAGAATTCACCTGAAAACACATGCAAATGGCTCAGTGATTGTGTATTTTTTTTCTTCAGTCTAAATTGCTGCTGTTTCTCCAAAGTGTAAAAAAATGTTTAATTGCGGAGGAAGCCCAATCATCTGTGTCCCAGACATTCCAGTGAAATTCCTTGTTATCAAATTGTTATCAAAGTTTATGTGTCAGGTACTTTATGTTTCTTTGTTGATTACCTAAGTATCCCTTTAAATAAAACATAACTTCCCCCCACCCCCACTTATACATCCAGTATTCCTATTACGTGACAATGGAAAAATATGCAAATCACCATAAAATCTCACTGATTGATCTGAAATGGGAAAGAAATATTAATGTTTGGTGTTTTAATGGCTTTATATTATTTCTAAGTACAGATTTTTGTTATTTATAACCAATGCGTGCAAATGCTGAGATATCATTGGTCAGTATTGTTCATTACTACCACTTATACTGATTTGTGCACTGTACCATCATATTTTACGTCAAACACAGTGAATTAAATGACCCTAGAGTGTCTGACCTTCATACGCAGTGTGGTATAGCTCTCTTGTAATAGGCATCCATAGTGATGTTCATTTTTATAGCATGTCTGCCAAGCCTTGTTCAACATAATGAATGGTCCTGCACTCCTGAATGTCAGCTCTGACAGCTCTAATACTGAGGCACTGTAAACACATAGTTTAATCTCACACTTGACTTGATTCAAAGGACAGTGAAGATGGAATTTCCACTCATGACTTGTGCATTTAAAAGAGCGATTTTGTACTTAGTTATTGCTTGTGCAATTTGGCCACAGTGAGACCCAGGTCCACCTTTTTGTAGATGTGAGGCTTCAGGTGGTAGCAGAGTGACAACACAACACATTGTGAGTAACACTGTGTTATGAGCACCAGCAATTTTAGGTCTATTAAGATAAAGGGGGCAAATTCAAGTCTTATCAATTATGTCATACCACATCTCAAGTGTACACACTGTAGAGCTAATTGCATATCTGCAGGGTTTCTTGCAGTTTCTCTTTTCTTTCTTCTCCAAACCACATAGCATTTTACCAGCAACAGGGAATGGAGACAATTAGTCCAGTATTGATTATGAATAATGTGAGCCTTGCTGCTTTTACCTCCAGCGCTGGTGGTCTTCCCAGTGATGTTGTTTTATGTGAATGGTGGCCAATCTGATATACTTTTCTAAATTTCTGCGGTGGCTTTTTAACAGTGTAAGGTGGCCTAACAAGCACTGTATGGGAAAAAAACTGTTTCTCAGTCTGTTTCTCTGAAACATGACTCAGAGTCATAACAGGATATTAGAGAATATGACTGCTAAACCCTGCTATTAAGCATAATGATGATCAGGCTGGAGGGAAAAACCATTAGGCATCCACAAGGCAGAAGAAATAATGTGCACAAGGCTAAAGTTGCCTGAGCCACAACCCATTTGCCCTTTTTGGCAGAGCTGCCACTCTGGAGGAAAAAAGTGTTTTATTTTTTATGTTGTGGCTGCATAAATACAAGGAGCCCAAAACTGCTGAAGTTAGACCAAGCGAAATTGCCATACCATCCAAACTTTATTCCATTTTTGCACCCACATTAATAACCACCATGCTGTGCAGTAGAATTTTCTAATTTGACTGCAGTACCAGGACAGTCCATGGTGGCACTATACCATAGTCAGCACAATGAAAAGGGCTGCGAAAGAAGAAGAGCAGCTCTAAGTTTGTGCTCACTAGACATGAGCTAGAGGTTACAGTCCCTTCTCACAGCAGCCATTTGGACATGCAATCTCAGGGAGAACCCAGGGTGTTACTAATGGTATTAGTTAAAGTTCAGCAGGACTTACAGAGCCAGGCTTTTGCTGCTGTGCACACCGGCTCACTGGAAAGAGAACATGATCGAGTCTCCAGACTTACACCCAGTCTCTTTTCCTGGTACTAATAATAGCCACAGAGAAATATGGGACGGTAAGGCTGGAAATATGTTCATAAAATCCTATATGACACTGTGATTGTTGCACAATCTAGTATACTAAACTAGATATAGCCTATTCCTGGGCTTCACCAGGTATCATCGAGTCAAGCCTCTGTCAGCGTCACATCCATCAAAAGTTGTCTTTTTTGAATGTTTTTTTGCAGTGAGAGATGAAAGTTGATGAATGAATGATGAATAATTAGAATTGTTGAACCAGCAAAGTATACATATGCTATTTGCTATTTTAAATAGTAGTTCTAAGATGCCCAAGCAATTTTGAATGGAAAATGCTGAGGACAATGGTATTCTCAATTCTGATTCTAATAATTCAATTTAAGATGAGATAGGAACTGAGTTGTTGGTGAGACCTGTTATTTTTAATCACTGTGCCAAAATTTCACTGCCTGCCATAATCCATATATCCCCAATATGTGAAGTCACAGGAGATAGTCACAAGGCTCACCAGGATTCAGGGAATACCTGCCCCTACTCTGATTGGCTAACCCTAACCCCACCTTAACCATTATCTTAACCAACAAATGGCAACGAGTACTAGCCAATCAGAGGCAGAGTAGGGGTAGGTATTATTATTACAGGAGGGTTGGGGGGTGGTAGAGCACTCAGAATCCGAGGTAGACAACATGTTTGGACAAAAAAAAAAAGAAAAGAGAAAAAGAAAAAAGAAAATGAGTTAAACACAGCAGGGCATTTGGATGTACTTCTGCAAAAAGGCAATGATAAAGCTGAGTGCAATATTTGCAAATCAAAAATACAATTTAACCCCCTGGTCTTTTGAACAGCTCTTCAAAAGGAACAGAGCCAAAAGCGCCGGTTGCCGTCAAAGAGCTGTAATTCCCATCACTAATGAGGCGCAATCACAAGGCTCCAGACCAGAGAGTGAGGGAGAGCACACTGAGCATCAGGAGACCGTCATGTATGCTACTAATGACTTTGTTTGAAGTTTGAATATGGTGGTTTTCACTTTTTTCCCTCAAAGTTTAAATGCTTTACATAACTGTCTTCAAACAAGTAATTAAGTGCCATGTTGAGACACTGATCACCGTACAGGTACATGTCTTTTAGAGCCAAAAAAATAGACCGTAATGTTTCACTCGAGATGCAAAACCATATTGCTGCTTAAACTAGTGTAAACAAATAATAAAATTGAATTGAAATCTCATATAACCTCTTATACAACAAAGATGTTATATAAAAAAAAACAACAACACAGGCTCATTTTACAGGGTCATCCTCTTATCCATGTCTGATTCTTCAAGAGGATCTTCAAGTCCATAAATATGATATTTTTAGGTGATGACACATGGACTGATGCATGTCTTTGTCATTAGGTGAGGTGTAGTCAGAGGTAGAGTGTGTGCCTGAAAAGACCCTTCAGAGTTTCTAAACAACAATGACGCAGGACAGCTCTGCATGCATTTTGGGAACAGAAATTTTAGTTTATTAGGGGGAGCAGTCCAGAGGAACATTAACATCACCATGCTGTTCCCATGTAACACATTTACTGCCACAGTGCATATATGGAGTTTGATGATGACGCTTGGTATGGTGATGGTTTTATCTAGAAGTCACAAACAAACAACACAAATTAATAAATATAATTAGTTTCATTGAATAGTTACAATTAGGTACCTAAATACAATTAACAGTAGCAGGGGGTAGGCCTACCACTAATTAACAGAACAGAGCACTAAAATGCAAAGGCATAAATAATTACCAAGGATTCACATGCTTGCATCTCCTCAATTTATCAGTTAATAAATCATGCGCACTGTAATATTAAGGCAAACAACAAAGGGACCAAACAACATTCATCAATAAGGATACATATCTGCAGCGTACATTGATTAATTATCCAGTCACCTTCAATCATGAATCCATATACAATTAACTGCAACAATAGAAACAAATACATCAGTTATGCATAACCCATACTATCTGCATTGGTGAAGGGGATCCCCAGCATGTACTCAGTCTCGCTGCCAAACAGAACAGGCAGGCAATCAGTGGAAATGAGCTCAGGTGAGAATGGGCTCAGGTGAGAAAGGGAGGGTTCATATTAAACAAGTGGAGGAGAAGAGATGACTAGTATGGCTCTCTTCAACAGAAATGGCAGAAACACACTCAGTGATTGTGCTTAACAACTGGGCTTCCAGGATCTTGCAACAGACATGGACATTTGTTGTTGTCTTCTCTGTCCAGTCAGTGCTCCTTATCTCCTGCAGCCACACTCTTCTCCTGTTTCTTTTGATGTGATCCAGTAGCATTTCAGATCTTTGTGGGTTGAATACCAATTCTAGAGTGCCTACATGCAATAAATCTAACATTTTCTTATCTAAAAGTTTGCTAAAGTAAGTTGTGAATGTAATAGTTACCTGCCTGCCATACCAGCCTCCACAAGAACATAGCCAGGGTCCTAGATTTGTGAAAATCTAAAAATCAGGTTGAGGTTAAGGATAAGGTTAAGGTTAAGATTGGGGTGCAGTCAAATGTTACTGTGCTGAATCACATGTGCATATGTTGTGAGTGTGTGATGCTAAAGTTGGGATCTATAAAAACAAACTTCATGAGAGAATGTGCGCCCCAGTGTTAATTTTGTCAAGGAAGACGATGATGAAAAATGTTCATCAATGACCTTTTTTTCCATGACGAAGACAAGACAAGATGAGCTAAAAATAGATCATAGATCATAACAACTATGACAATGTGTATGTTTGGTTTTCGTTGATGGATGAGATGGGACAAAAATGCTATTAGTGGACTGTCAGACGGTCAAAAATCCCAGTGTGCTGCCCTGTCATTGGCTGAAATTCAAGGTGCTGCCCTGTCATTTGTTGAAATGGTTGAATGAGGGCGGAGCTGCCAACCCTGATCCCCATCCATCCATTATGCACAGTATGAGGAACGACGACCCCAATGGAAAACCAGTGAACTACATGAATTAATGTTCAAATCATCATTTTACTCAGTCAATATCAAATACTCAAGCATATGATGAAGATATCTCTGGCTATCACAGCATCATCACATGTGAGGAATACACTGAGTGTTGTTTGGTGCAGTGTTTCCATAAACAGGGTGAAATAGTGGCCTGTAGCCAACTTGGTTCACCTGCAGCAGTATTATCAGCCAAACCAGTGTCTCCCTCCTTATCTGGCATCACTACAGTGATGTCGACTTGTGTAATAATTGATGCTGCTCAGTTAGAGATGTGAGCTCTACTAACCCCGGCTTCACACCAGCACCGACACCGAGACGATGCCCAGTAAGGCTCTACTTGTTGGCATCTTTGGGGTCTTTTTTTTTTTTTGAGATCATATTCTGTTCATTTCTTTGACTCTGACTGTCCAATGATGTGTCAGTTTCAGATGCTTTAAATGAATAGTGGACAAAATCTGTATTCAGCAGTAGAATTTAAATTGTAGCTGTGTGGGCTGCAATAGGATTAGAATAAAATTAGAATAAAACGAAAAAGAATGCAGAACAAATTGCACAAAAAAGCTTCTTGATTATAGCCACTGGAGTAACCTTCTATCGTCCCCGCGGAGGCTTGCTGCCACTCAGTAAACAATTTTCAAGCCTCTATTGAGGCACCTAAACAACATCTCCTCTCTTGCTTCCATCTCTCCAATGAGAACTTTGATTTCACACTCTCCCATATACATTTTAGCATTTATAAAGGGCATTTCTTGATCAAATATGGCTAACTGTGGGCTTTCATGGCGTCGAAATTACGGCTTGTGCATGTGCACAACATTTCAGGTAGAGCTGTGATTTATAAAACGGAGTTGCGTGTAGGTGCATATGCATTTTTTTTTTAAAATATGAATATTTTTGGTGTAAGTATATACTTTCCTGTTTTGTGCTTTCGTAACCCTTTAGTGTGGCAACTGTGTAAATTCAAGATAAAAAAGTTTTGGTGCACACAAAACCTAATATACATATGTGTTTTGTTTTGTTTTTATGTCAGATTTATAAAAAACCATACCTACTCACTTTTCTGTTTTATACATGTCAGTCATTGTGCTATGCCCACTCCCACAATCAGCCATAACTGGAGGTTGACACACTCCTAATTAGCCTTATTTTCATATAAATAGCTTTCAGTCATTCTTTAGACATGACATAGATAATAACATCACAGAAAAAACAAAACAAAACGCAATTTCACTGAAACTGAAACAATAGCTGCAGAGACTGAGAAGAGGAGGGCTATTTTGTTTGGAGATCTCCAACAAAATAAAATATGCTGAGTGGCAAAGAGGGACTGAAGCCTGAAATTAAGTCAGCTCTGAGCTCCAGACCTTGGAAGAAGTCAAAAAGAAATTATGTGACTACAACTGTGAGGCAGCGAAGCACATCAGTGTGCACAATACACGTGTGTGAGCTACAGGTGGAGGAAAGGGGCTCCTATCTCTCTCCAAAAGAGATGAGTGACAGGGACTGCATGGTTTCACTGCATGTGTCGTTCAGCACACAACAGCAGCTCCAGTTCAGCTCACAGCTCTTAGAAGCCTGAAGCGTCACTTAAGCCACATATCATCTTGGGCCAGATAATAAGCACTGTTTCTAAACACCCACCTCTTCTTAGCCTGGCACTGGCAAAGTCCTCTAACAGCGCCAAAGACTCCACTGTGTCATTATGCACAGCTCTAATAGCGCTCATAATGACTATTAATTGATAATAATAATTAATCGCACATGTGCCTCTAAATCAGTCCATAATTACATCTGTATTGTGTGACACACATTTTCACTCACAGTATAAAATAGATAATAAATAGGCTTGTACAAAATCATACACTCGCAATGGAATTGGATATTAAGGACACTTGGTATATTGAAATAATTAAATTCTCTCTTTCATGTTATTTTCTGCCATTTTCCCATCAGCCTGCAGGCAAAAACTGCACACTTTCTCACTGCATGTTTTTTTTTTTTTTTTGCTTGTTTTGTTATTCTTTTTGCATCCGGTCCCAGGTTGGAAAGCCTGCAGTGCACCTGAATATTGATACAGGCTGCAGCAAGGCCCCGGGTTGGAGATAGCATCCTGGACTCAGGAGGTGACAGGTGTGATGCCCATGACAGCATGCCCCGGAGAGAACAAACAACAGAACCAGAAAACACATTTCTGGATTCCTGGTCACACGGCGATGATTTCAGAACTCTTGAATTCCAAAAACTATATTAAAACATATGTATTGTAGCATTCACTGTGCATTGTCAGAAGTGGTTCAACACCCTTCTGTAGCAGTGTTGAAGACACTTATTATTATCATAAACTGGTAATAATCCAGCCAGCGAGGAATTAAAGAAGAGTCATTCCTTTAGCAAACAGCCACAAACACCAATTTTAAGTAATAATCTGAGATTTTGTCCTTTTCGTACATGTCAGCTTTGCTATTGTGTTGCTAAATGATATAACACAACAGTGATTCAGTTTATATCCAGTTCAATAAAGCTTTTACATTTGCTGCTCTAAACATTCGGTGTCTCGTGTGGCTCTTTTGGAGAAAATTTTCTTGTTTGCTTGGATTTAAAATAAGAAGAACAGGAACTGGGCAGCAAGTCATGGTGGAATAGACAAAGAAACCTACAGAAACTTGAAATTCATCAACAGACAATCCAAGGAAATAGATGTTACAGTATTGCCCACAGGTGATCTTTGGGAAGTAGAGAAGCCACTTGTTCCTAACTTAAATGAATTACACAGTCCTGCACAGTCCCGGCTCAATCTAAAGTAAACCCATTAAAAACACTCCAGGCAATGTCATTTGAAAAATGAAGCTTTCAAATTAATGCAAAAATAAGAGACATGCAACATACTTTGTGAGTGTGTGTCCAAGCAAATTTGCTTGTAAGCGTGTATGCGCTTTAAGTGTGTGTGAGCAGCGTGACGGAGTGTACACGCACCACGGCAAGGAGAGGTTAATGCATATGCAATGTTCTCCTTACCTTGGGCTAAACTCTGCTCCGTGCCATCACAGCATGACACCTACTCATGTGCGGAGGCGCGTGGAAATAAATCAAGCAGAAAATTGTTTTTTATTACACTCCATCTGCTGTAACGTAGCACTGAACTTGTAACCTCTGTCTTCACTTTGCCAAGGGGTGATCAATATCCCACACTGCACTGCTTCATCAAAAGAGTGGGCCACAACCGAAGGAGTGTGTTTCCTGGTGATTCCATTCATCTGTGAGTGAAGACGCTCGTGATAGCTTGTCACTGTTTAACATGGAGGAGATGTATGCGTTGGCAGGTTGAGAGTATCATCTCTGTTCCTGACCCTGTCCAAGTCAGACAGTGTATCAATTATTCACACATGCAGGTGTTCTGTGATGTTGATAGAACAGACACAGCAGCCTCTCTCGTTTCCCCTCAGTCCAGATCCATCTCAATCTGCTGTTTCATTTTTCCCCTCAAGTCCTTGTCCTTGCTGTTGCTGATCCATCATCTGTTAAGGAATAAAATCCCACCCAGTTCATATTAGAGTTGCGGCGCACCGTCTCCCACCTCCTTTGTCCTTCCTGATGAATCTGCCCCTCAGTCATGTGGACCGCTGTGACTCAGCCTGCACAGGAGCAAATAATCAGATACTGAGACTGCTAACCCAAACACCGGGATTAATGCTTTGTTGAACAAGACAACATCTTTGGGTATTTTAAGAAAGGAGAACTTGCAGATATGGAGGACTGTTTAAAATCTGTCATACTTTCGGTAAAAGTACAACAGAATGAAGAAGCCTTTGTCACTGCACAGAGGCTGTGATATAAGACACTTGTGCTGAAGTAACATGAATGCCAGATCTGTATTATGTCAGCCTGGTGACCAAGGCCAAACACCTCTGATTCAAACTTTGGATATCTTTGTATATGTGTATATGTGCTTACTCCGGACAGCTGGTTGTATTCCTCTAAAAACAAGTGAGAGAGAAAGAGGACAAACTAATACAAAGGGACTTAAATTAAGAACAAGAGCAAAATGAGTGTGTATTCTTGGATTGTCAACATTACAAGAGAGCAATAAGCAGTGCAGGGCTCATAATGCCCTGACAACAGAATGATATTCTGTAAGAGGAGGGAAATAAGTGCTGATGAAAGAGCAAGAAATGATGAGAGAGTTACAGAAATCTCTCTTCTCTGCACCTGTTAGTGGTCGTCCCATTCTGGCACATTTTTGCCATCCGGAGCAAGAAACATTTTATGACAATCCTATCGTATGTTTTCTCCTTTGTCTCAATCCTACTATCTCAATCTATATCTGTCAACAAAACTGAGTTGTATCTGAGCATGTTTTTGCCCACATTTTCATAAACCCATAAAAGAAGAACAGCGTGTCCTCCTGCTCGTTTCCAGCACCTTGAGAGCAGAGAGAGAAAGCTATTTTTCCACAACAGCAAGCTCTAGTGCCGGCTTGATTAAAATACCTCTTTGTCCGTCCCAGAAATATCTCAGATGCACACAGGTGATCAGGCAGACCGTAATGGATGTATTTTGTCCTGAGTCATGGAGGAGGGAGGAAATGAAAGAAAGTTAAAAACAACCCTGCTGAGCTGGAATGCACATACTCTCTGTAAGGCCAGCAGAAATGGTAGAAAATCACATCTTATGCATTTAGTCCATAAAACTGAAGAGCATCAGTATGGAGGCACAAATGGTGGGCCAGTCATGCTTCCAAAAGATGTGATTTTTACCATTTTATGAAGCCATTTGAAAAAATACCAATTATCCGTTCATTGGTGAGGCAATAACACAGCAATAACAGAGCTGTCACAGAGCTGTGGGTTTTACCCAAACAACAGTCACGATAAGCCGGCAGAGCTTGAGTGGGGGAGAAATCCCTCGAGAGATGCCGGCACATCGACACACATTTCCCCAAGGAAACCCTTCACAGCATCTGCTTGTGCATATAATCTCGAACGAGACATGTCTGCTTGTGGCAGTGTTACCTGCTGTTTTGTCAAGTCTTTGTGACATTTATCGAGTCAGCCTTTGCCTTTACTCACTTGTCCCTGTTTCATTCTGCTTTACTCCTACTGAAAGCATGGGTGTTTACTGATTAGAGTGGCTTTAATTGGTCGGGACTATAAAGAGACACACTTAAAGCTTGTAGAGGCCCTGCAATTATCTTGCTTTAGTGTAGCTTGCTGCATTAACCATTGAGGAAGTATTCCCTCACGTATTTATTTTCTCTGATCAATATTTATTGTGCAGATAGGAGCAAGTTAAATACCATACAGTAATTTCTGAATAACGAGACATGGATATGTTGGATAATTAAATAAGTTAATAAGGGAATAAAAGCAAAGAATGAGAAGGAAAACAAAACAGTAAAAGATGAGGGAAAATGCAGAAAAAAAGAAAATATATATATATATATATAAAACTACACACCCTCAGCCCCCAGGAATTGAACGCTGCTCTCCACAATTCAGCGAGTGAAAGAGATTAAAGGAAAGCCATGTACAAAGGCCTCAAGTTAACATTAATGTGTTTATATAGCCAACATGTGTAGTTGCTTATGTACAAAATGAACTCATTTCTCTCATCAACTTCAAAGTAAAGACATGATTCCAAAGCAAAAAGGTAACATAAGATTTAGCGTGATGTATGCCTGCAGTAGAAAGATCCATCTATGTGACGCTGTATGTTGTTCCATTGTGCATTCCCTTATCACGTCTTACACTGAACCACTGAAGACGTCTTCCACTGTGTATTTACCTTGAACCCAAACACTGAAGAAGTCTCCCATTGTATGTTTATGTTGAATCGAACCACTGAAGAAGTCTTCCATCATGTATTTACCTTGAATCCAAACGCTGAAGAAGTCTTCTTTTGTGAATTTATCTGGAATCCAACTGAGGAAATCTTCCATCGTGTGTTTACCTCGAGTCCATCAACCGAAGAAGTCTTCCACTGGGAATTTATCTTGAATCCAACCACTGCAAAAGTCCTTTGTCTTTAATCTGTTCTGCAGTTGTAATGTATACAATTGTAGGAACAGTTTTGGCTGGACCCAAAAGCAGACACAGGGTTACTGGTAGAGGATGAAGGATTTATTAATTAAAGTGAGATGGCAAAGCTGAAGGGACTGAGGGTTTGAATCCTGAGGAAAGAAGATGGTTGGAGAGGTGGATGATCCGGGAGAGGGTAGGCAGGATGACACTGAGGACCGGAGGAATCCTGGGCACAAAGAGACACCAAGGAGACTCCATTCTGCTGCCGTAGAATGGAAGGAGTGCCGGTGTTCTTGTACTGTTTGGTTGAAGAGGTAATTGCAGACAGGTAAGGTGGTCAAGCAGGAGTCTGGGGAGAGAGAGAGTTAGCCACACCCATGCCACACACACTAACACACACACACACACACACAACAGAAACACAAGGGGAAAACACTCACGGCCACAGCTGTAACAGTAGGCATTGTCCTCCTGCATCTTGAATCTTTGTATTACAGAATACACCCTAGCACTTTACCTCTGTTAAAAAGTAGCAATGGCAGTGCTTATTGCATTTCCAGGTTCATTCTATTGTGTGCAGACCAACAGACAGCTGGCCAACTGCTGATGACTGGATGTCTGATTGAGATTTTCCATCAGCTACATTGCATTTTGATAGAAAATTTCACAACCATCTAAAACATCAGTGGCTAACATCAGATTTTTGTGTTAGTATCTTAGACTCAAATAATAAGGTCTTTTTTCTTAAGTATTGCTGTAATAACAATAGTGTCAGTAGACCAGAATGCAATACAAAAGGAAAACACTGTTTTAAAGTACAAGCACAATTGCTTTCCCTACATGTGTAACCCACAGTGCTTTCAAGCAATTTATATGCCTAATAGCCCATATGCCAGCCTTTGAAATAAAGCAACACATTCACAACCTCTCGCTAAGGCTTGTCAAAAGTCATTATGGGAAATGGGAAATCACTAACTGAAGTTAAATTAAGACAAGGCAGGTGGAGAAAAAGAAAACACAACAAAAAAAAAGTGCATTACACTTGATCAAAATCAAAATTTCACAGTTTGAAAATCTCAACTTGACAATGTCCAACAGTGTAACAGTTTGGAAAAGTGTTTTTTTTTTTCTCCTTTGTGATTATAGCTCATGCAGCCCTTCCTCAACAGCCAAACATTTCATACTGATATACGCATGCTTTTAAATGAAAATGGCAGAGATAAAAATGCCATTAAAGCCTTATAATGATGAAACAGAGTTATAGCCTTGAATTTATGTAGAGCACATTTTTATCCAACGTTTGACATCATCTTTGAGACTGCACACTTAGAGTAATGAAATTGATCCAAAGCCAATATCCTTGCATTAGGACTGTGGCAAAATTCCTACTGTAATTATTCCTTTGTGTCTTGTCATTGATTTTTTTCTCTTCCAGTTATCTTAATGATCTGCCAATATTTTAAGAATGGATCCACATTATGCTTCAATGCACAAGTCATGAAAATGCATACCAGTTATTGATGTGATGACAAGAATGGGATTTTTTGACAGCCTATACTGTTGTGGTTTGTAGGACTCCAATTAGTCTGTTCTCTGTTTGGAAAAAAGGGCATAATTATAGGTTTCAGTCCAGTCTGAAAACTCAACATGAGCTCATCTTTCAGAAACTACCCATACCTTGAACACAGGACCACACTAAGTCCAACTTGCACAACAACACCACAAGCAAACAAAGAAACATGCACACTGACTGGCTCAACAATGATTTCTCCTGATCCCCTCACATGCATGGCAAAAAATTCCTGATTGAAAATGAGAAGATTTGTATTGAAAAATACACCCGTCTTACCAGCCTAAGTCACAAAGTAGGTGTGCAACAAACAGCATCCCATCCTCTTTCACATCTTACAATCACTGGATTTGCTCAAATTGAGTTATGTTTGGGATGGGACGCTTTTTACATGCAACATGTCACAGTGGCACTATGCTCAGTATGGTGTCCCATTTTGACTGTGGCCTTGGTGTTGATAGGTACACTTGTGGTAAAACATCTCTGTCCATCCTGCAGTATAAAGCATCACAGATTGGATTGTTAAACATAGCCTGGTCTCATGATGTCTATGTATCAAAGTTGCAATTTTTTTAAACAGTCACCTCTTGCTGCCATTTGAAGGTGTCAATGTGCAAAAGTTGACTTGTGCAGCTTGAAACTCAAAATTAAATCCAGCAGAATAACCTGAAGGTGAGGAAATGTCAAAGTGCGACTGAAATGTGAAGGTGCCAGGCCCTCGCTTGAGTTGAAAATGAATGATTCAGCAACACAGAGCAGATTACCTGGCCTGAGAGCCTGTTTGAGTTATAACAGCCTGTACTCGTACAGACAAGGTGCTGAGTTTAGTTATCGGGGGTACTCGGTTCAAAGAAAACAGATGCTCGTATGAAAGCATGTTTCTGTTTCATATTTCCGGAAGGCCATTATTAAAACTGAAACAACCCCGTTTTTTTCGTTTTTGTTTGTTTGGTTGTCTATTTTTTTTAAACTCTGGAGGAACATGTACACCAGCAGGCACCATCTGATCGGGAACTGCTACAATATCCATCACCACACAGTCTTCAGGGGGCACAGCAAGGGAATAAAAAGCTGCACTGAGCACCACAGACCTAGGCCTTCATAGCCCTATTGAGATGAGAACTAGACATTTTTATTGGTTATGATGAACAACATCACTGATGTTCAAGTGAAATGAAATGCAAACCTGAAAAAACAACAACAACAAAAAAAACAGAACGGACTGCACGTTTGACTGGATTAATTTAGGGTGAAAACTGACTGAACATGATGAATTAACATGCCTTAATTGATTATGTTAATTTGATTACAAACGTGGTCTCCGCTCCTCAGATCAATGGGCATAAAATCAATTTGAAACTACTGCCTGATTTGCATCATGGCAAACACCTAAACAAAATGCACTGCCAAGCCAGAGAGCTGTAATCATGGAGATCAGAGATCTAACTAAGTGAAGAGAGAACAGCAAAAACCATCATCCTGGGTGTTATCACTATTATTATCAGCGTTTCATTGAATTAGCCTCACCAAAATGGCATGTTTACAGCAAAAGAGTCACCACATTATACTTGTAACCCTATCGAAACCCTTGGTCGATTTCTGTAAAAGAAACAGATATTTATTGCTTGGGCATGATAATGAAAAGCCACTTTGCAATGATGTAAGACACACTTCATTAATGCTGAATTTGCATTCTTGACAGCAAACAACATCAATTTACTATGCCATTAAGAGTACTGCTTATTCTCCTAGACCACAGGGCATTTTTACAACCATAGGAAAGCATGTGTGGAGCTAATAGAAGTTTGTTATGGGCCAGTGCTGCCATATTCATAGATGATTTGCTTCAGAGAGACTTGCACCGCGGAATAACCGTGTGTCATAAATTGCCAACAAATCCTCATGCTTTTCTTTTGCTTTCTGCCCTGGGACAAAATAGCGCCCTTTCCTTTGCAAGAAATCATAAAAAGCAAGGTGCATCAGATCATAGTATGTGGTGAATTCCTCTTAAGGAGTACAGTGTCCAAGAAAATTCAAAATTAAATGTAGCATAAATCACATTTATATTTGTTTTCCAGTTGTTTATCCAGTCAGTGTGACCTTTTCCATGTGAAATCATGTGTTCATAACGTGTAAAGACTCACTGACCACATTTAAGTCTTAGTAAAGTTTTATGAGCTATGCTCAGATGCTGTTCAGAGGCTGTAAATAAACATTTTCAGCCTTGCACGTACTCTCAGAGAATAGCTTAGTCATACATATTTGATGCAAATCAATACAACTAATGAATTCTCTCGAAAGATCTTGTTGCCCGGGCAAGTAGCTGGAAGACAGATGGCTTGTCAACCTCATTTAACCCCACAGCAGGCCAACAAGCACCCAACCACCTCGGCCTGGTCAGCTCCGGCTTGCAGCTATGTGCTGATGTGGTTTTACACACATTCTATATATAGACATACATTACCCACCCATTTGCATTGAGGACTGCGGGCCACAGAACATAATATAAATCTTGGAAAATGCTCACTACAGTGCACCTGAGCTGTGACACAAAAATGATCAGCGTGAAGAGCACCTATACAGAGTCACCTTTTCTTATTTCTACATTAAGGGCATCCTGAGTCTAAAATCAGACTGTTTGAATTTCCATCCATCTTACATTAGACATGTGTGATCACTTTGGTGTCCGCAGTGGTCTGCAGCAGAAAGAAAGCACAAGAACAAAAACTCCAAAAAGAAAATAATTCAAGGCACGCTTTACAAGTTGAATTGTTTTCTTTTTGGACTTTCTTTGATTGTGCATAGTGTTTTCCAAGAGCAACTCTTTGCCCTCACACTTGGATGCCGAAGCAGCATTCCTTTCTTGTGGACTTTGGAACCAAAACTTTGAAACTTTGAAGTTAGTAATCTGTAGGGGCAACTTTTTGACATCACTGTCAGTCCATAATAGCCTGAGACCTGTTGTGTAAATACACCATAACAACATAAGGGTGTGAACAAACTGTGAACTAAATATGCAATTGTTTTATTAGCTTAGCAGCTTGGCAAGCACATGTCAAGCAGCCTCATTCAACAGCATATCCTGTAATGCACCCACATATCCCAGTCTGGTTCCTACTGGTTCCATAACACATAAGGCTTGGTATTGTCAGCTGTTAGCAAATCATATTATGTATCAACATACAAAAATACCACAACATTTTGGTCCAGAGACAGTCACTAAAATAAGAACAAAACCAGAAAAAATAGTTGGGAAAAAAAAATAGTCAGACATACACTACCAGTCAAAGGTTTGGACACACCTTCTCATTCATTGTTTTTTCTTTATTTTTACTACTTTCTACAAATACATCTACAAATATATGAAGCAAGATATATGGAATTATGTAGCAAAGAAAAAATTGTTAAATAACTCTAAATATGTTTTATATTTTACATTCCTCAAAGTAGCCACCCTTTGCTTTGTTGACAGCACTGCAAACCCTTGGCCTTCTCTCAATGAGCTTCATGATGTAGTCAACTGAAATGGTTTTCACTTCACAGGTGTGCCTTGTCAGGGTTCATTTGTGGAATTTCTTGCCTTCTTAATGGGGTTGGGACCATCAGTTGTGTTGTGCAGAAGTCAGGTTGGTACACAGCTATAACAGCCCTATTTGACAACTGTTAGAATTCATATTATGGCAAGAACCAATCAGCTAAGTAAAGAGAAACGACAGTCCATCATTACTTTAAGAACTGAAGGTCAGTCAGTCTGGAAAATTGCAAAAACTTTGAATGTCCCCAAGTGCAGTCGCAAAAACCATCAAGCAATGAAACTGGCTCAAGCGCTACGACGAAACTGGCTCACATGAGGACCGCCCCAGGAAAGGAAGACAAAGAGTCACCTCTGCTGCTGAGGATTCATTCGAGTTCATCCAAGTCACCAGTCTCAGAAATTGCAAGTTAACAGCACCTCAGATTAGAGCCCAGATAAATGCCACACAGAGTTCTAGTGGCAGACACATCTCTACATCAACTGTGCAGAGGAGACTGCGCGAATCAGGCCTTTATGGTCAAATAGCTGCTAAGAAACCACTACTAAGGAAAAGCAACAAGCAGAAGAGATTTGTCTGGGCCAAGAAACACAAGGAATGGACATTCTTTGTGTTTCTTG
>OMLB01001847.1:10883-37585 GCA_900302555.1 Myripristis jacobus
TTGATTATGATTGCTTTGATTGCTACTGGCATGATCTGTCGACACTAAAACTCATGCATTTGATTGCCAAAAAAAGAATACAATGAATGGCCAAATTTAATTCAAATGAGGGAATTCTGAGTCAGTTATAGTTACAGTGAGCACTGATTGTAAATGCGTGTGTGTGCAGTGACATGCGGTATTGGAAAGGAGTGTATATATACCCATCCAGGAGTATGTACTGGCTCTTACCCGCCTGTGTCTGCTTTCAGCAGCAGCCAGCTGTCCCATCATCCTCTCCTGCATCCTCTTGCAGTGGGCCATGACCAGTTTGAGGACAGCTAGAGGGTTGGGTCCCACTGCTCCACGCTGCGGGTGTGTGTGAGGCTGGGTGTGTGCTTGCTGGCGCTCCACAGCCTCACTGTCCCGCTGAAGGGCCAGGAAAGGGTCGCTGAGGTCGTATTGGCCGTAACGCTCTTGGATGAAGGCATTCCTGTGTTGAGCCTGAGAGACACACATAACCACTCATGTGTTGTTGTACTGGAGAAGACACTCAGTTCACTTATGTTCCTGACCTTTGACCTTTAGGCTTGGGCCAACATTTGATTATACTGAATACTGCAATATTTCCAGCCATATGTCGTATTTCCTACCATACTGAAACATTTAATTTTAAGAAAAATAATTTGAATACAACGATTTAATACCAACTGATTAAAAAAATGTTTGGTTGGGTGCATCACAGTCATACAAAGCAGTTAAGCTAGTGGTAATGAGAGAGCAGGTGTGAGGTAAAGCTGAGTCCCGGGCTATGAGCGCTCCTGATGTCTAGCTGTGGGCCACAGGGAAACACTTGAAAATTTGTCCAGAGAGCATTTACAGTCCTGAGTTAGCAGTAAAATGACCACATGACGCCAGCAGGTGTGTATGTTCAGTGTGTATGTGTGTGTATGTGTGTGTGTGTGTGTGTGTGTGAGCATGTCCGTGTTTGACAGGAGGAGGTCTCTTTTGCAAACTGCAACAGGAACTAATGTGTAGAGAAAATAACATCAGACCCCACTACTGTTGCCAGGAGAAACACAGAGCCCCACAGTAAATGAACACAAATGCAAAGTATACACACACGCACACGCACACACGCACGCACACACACACACACACACTTTAGCACCTCATGACCTGATTTAGCTGTATGAAACTCCTTCAGGGATTCACATCATCATCAAGCTAAACTCAGAGGTGTCTGTGTGTGTGTGTGTGTGTGTGTGTGTGCTTGTAATAAATCTGTGTAGTGATGTTAGTATCACAGAGAGCACTAGCAGATGGTCTCTCCCCTCAACCTAAACACAAAGAGGTGAGGCACGGCTGTCCACCCCCCCACCAGGGGCAGATGTTAACCTCTCCCTAGGGAAGCAACAGGGGTGAGAGTCTGGGCCACGGGCTAAGGTTACACACTGAGATACACACACACACATACACACACACACACACACAGAGCTGCTTCTAATGAAGTAGTCATATGCACTACTTTTCCTGTGTGCTTGATCTTCCCCTGATTCTTTTACTGTACTTTTCCTTCTTTTTCCAATCTGTGACAGGACAAACATTCGTTGCCTCTGTCATTCTGTCAGATGTGTGTTTTTTGCATGATTGAATTTAAAAAGAATTGAGGCAGAGAACAGCACACGCAACTAGGTTAAGGTAACTTAAATTCACCCCGGATTGTTCATTCTTTTGTATAGAACAAAGAGGAATGACCGGGAATGGAGTGAAACGTGATAGGACCTCACTGACCTTGCCCTGGGCCACTGATCTGTCATCAGAAGACCTCATTAGCTACTTAGAATTGCGAGCTGGAGGAATGTGGGGTCAGCTGACTCTAAAAGTCTGTGCATGTCTAGTGCAGCAAAACAGAAACAAGGGGTGGAGGGGAGATGCTGGCCGAGGTGGTAGTGATGCAAGCATATCCCACACAGTTGCTCCACATGCCTTCAGGACTCTCATCACTGTGTCTCCCCGAACCATCATCAGACTCAGAGGAGGGTTTGAGCGCCGCGGTCCCCTCTTCTGCCCCCTGTCCTCGCCTGCCCTGCCCCAACACGCATGGCACCGCATTCCTCTCTGGGTGCATCATCATTTCTTGGAGAATGCCTCTCTTTTCTTCATCTGTCAGACTCTTTCTCTCACACTTAGAATGCAGCAACACATACTCAAGACACACTCATACAACACACCCCCCGAGGGCAGCAGTAAGGAAGCTGTATTTGAGGTTCTTTCTCACACTGAACAAAGAATGTGACCCTCAGTGAAGAGATTACAGGACTCACACAAAGACACTGTCTCAATACCTTCAGCCCCTTGCATTGTGACCATGCCTGGCCCAGCAGGCTTCAATGTGTGAGTGAGTTCACGCTAGTCTAGGCTATGTTGTTGTGTGTGTGTGTGTGTGTGTGTGTGTGTGTGTGTGTGTGCATGTGTGTATCTCCTTCTCCCTCTAAATGTGAATATGAACAAGCACTGCAAAAATCTTGTTTTTAATATATAAATACATTGTAAGACAGGCTAAGGCAGATCAGCCCACTAATATCAAGAAAATGGCACTTGCTTCAAAAACTAAGAAACAAGCTAACTGACTAAATAAATAAAGAAATTTAAGAAATCTGGAAACCAGTTGATTGAGCATAAGAAACAAGCAGGATTATCTCATCCCAGTGGCATATTTTTTTTTCATTTGTTTTAAGAAAAACTAGATTTTAAGACTGAATAAGAGAATAAAAGACTTTTTTCAGATTTTTTGTAGTGCACAAACACAGCCCATGGCACACACATCATTGCTGTGTTGAGGGCCAGAAGAAACATAACATAATGGAATTATGTTATTATCATTATTATTATTAGTTGGAGTAGCAGTAGCAGTAGTAGTAGTGGTAGTAGTGGTGGTAGTAATAGTAATATTGTTAGTATTATTACTAATGGTGAGAGTAATTTGGCAGTTATGGCTGGAGTATTTTGGGAGTACAAATAATCTTGTTTAGGGCTCCCAAAAGACGTGGACAGGCCAGATGACTGTCAGTGTCTTTGTGTGTGTATAGAAGTAAGTGTGTACATTTACCTGTGGCTGTGCACATTTTATTACTGGGCTTTGGGGTACTGTTTCCTCATTTTGCTGAGGAGACAGACTCACAGCTTCCTGAGGTTAATAAATGTTTAAACAGACCATAAAGGGCCGAGGTGCTTTGGATATAGCTGTCTTGTGTGTGTTTGTGTGTGTTTGTGTGTTTGTGTGTGTGTGTGTGTGTGTGTGTGTGTGTGTGTGTGTGTGTGTGTGTGTGTGTGTGTGTGTGTGTGTGTGTGTGTGTGTGTGTGTGTGTGTGTGTGTGTGTGTGCGTGTCTCTGTATGTGTCTCTTTGTGTGTGGGTCCTAGCCCACGGCCTGGTTTCACGTTCTCCTGGGGTTAGTTCTGATCATAATGACAGAGTGAACTTTCTTCTATGAGAGGGCACACCAAGCACTGTCCGCTCCGCTGCAAGGCTTTCCCATTCTGTTCCCACTACTGATGACTAATTACTGTTCTACAGCAGGATGCAGTGATGTCAGGGGAGAATATTATTACCCACAACACATTTGCTTTACCGTCCACTGGTTCGCAATCAATAAATAGTGGATTTTTTTAATGTATTTACACCATAAAAGTAAGTGTCTCTACTGCCGCAGTTCCTTTCCAATGTAATGCAATGTTTTAGTTGTCAAAACAGTGCGTTTGCTAGATTATTGCTTCCCTCAAGAGTCTGAGTCCTCTAATGGAGTGCTCCCTGCAGCTGTAGTGAGGCGTGAAAGACAACCTGATGCTTTTCACCTGGAAAAATCCCCTCTGTAAATCAGTTACCTACAGCTTCCAGGCACAATCATGCCCTTGTGTGAGCTGAAAAGAGTCCCATTTTCTTAGCCAGGCTCTGGAATGACTGTCACACAATGCAACCCGGCAGCTGGCATGGACGACATCACCGCCATGTACAGTACTGAGCACATATCTCCTGTTACAAGAGCACAGACTCCCCCTCACTCTCACCTAAACAATACTGTGTATGAAAGAAAAGATTTAAAGATATAAAAATGAGGCGCACGCATGCTTGTGTGTGTTAGAACACAGATGGCACACATTTGCACCGTGCACACATGAGGTTCTTTGCATAACCGACTGTCTCCAGGGTAACATCTCAAGTCCAAAAGCTTTGTAGGTGGGGTGGTGGTGGTGGGGGGGTTGTGGGAAAAGTATGCATCCCTGGTGAATTCGTCCACTTCTCAGTGGAAAACTTGGAGACAGAGAGACAAAAGGACCACAGGACCCGGCCTGTCAGATACGAAAAGCCTCTTTCATGGAGCTAAAACTTAAGCCTCTGGGAGTCCCACACAAAATGCTGCAGCCTCTTCACATCTAGGGGACAAAGGACAAAGCATCAGACGCTTCATTATCTTACCTAAGTCGAATTACATATCCCTGATTCTGTATTTCAGTAACAATAATAGGCTTACACTTCAAAACAAAAAGGTCCTTCATTTATCCAGAAATCATCATTCATTTTTACAACAATTAAGCATAATATAACTTAGATTACTGTTTTGTTTTGTTTTGTTTTTTGTTTTGTTTTTAGGGAAAAGCTGAGCATGCCTCCTAATGATAATCATTGTTAACGGGCAAGGAGGAGAGGACAGACAGTCAGACTCTTAAATTTTCTGTCTCTGCCTTCCCTTTTCTCAGCTGGGGAATTGGTGCTTCAGTATTGCAGTACTACCACTGAACAATGGACAACTACTCAATAGTGGAGTAAAGAAATACAGAGTGGCCCACTTGTCTCCTGTGTGCGCAGTAACAAGCTTTGACAGGTGAGAGCTATCACTCCAGTGGCAGTCACATCCCATTTCAACAGTGCTGGTGAGACTGCTAACTCTGGCTCACACAAACAGACAGGGCTTCGACCCACTGTCTCAGTGCTGCTATCAGAGCTGAATGTAAAACCAACTTAAGAGAACAAATTAGTGAGGAAGTGTCTACCAACAGAAGGGGAAGGATAAACTAAGAGATGGAGTTTTTAAAAATGAGGTATTGCACACCTCATGTCTAAGAGCAACGGTGTCTCCATGATTAGATCCTCACTCACTCACACACACACACACCAAAGTCCCAGCTAATCTAGGGCATCATATCCTGACAGTCAAGTTTTCATGAAATTCCATTCATTCATGTGGCTGCCACTTCTGCATCAAGTCAAGCTCTGCATGCCGACCGTGCCTGAGCTGCGTGGTGAAGTCTCTCTGTCTCTCTCCAACAGAGACAAGCTGTGAAAATGTCAGTAAATCACCATTAGGAATAATAGCAGCATCAGACCCAGCAGTTAGTCTGCATGGCTTCGAGCCAGAGCTGAAGAGTGGGGACAGAGCTTGGTATGACACTTCAGTCCTGCTCCCCTGGAGAGCTGGGGACTGTAATGACTGTAATGACCAGCTAGCTAGCCAACCTAGGAGAACATAATCATTATCTAGACCTCATGACACAGGGTGAGAGAGTCTTCAGGGCTGTGGACTACTGCAAAACTTTAACATCTTCTTCCTTATACATCAGAACCCTGAAAGAGTTGCAGCTGCACTTCCTTGACATTGTGATATCATATTAATAGCAATTTGCTCTTATGAACCTGAATTCCCAGTGTGAGATCCTATTTCCAAATGGGTTCTGTGCTGAGAGGGTGTGTAACTGTACTGTGCAATGATCAATGATTACATGGAATGTAATCTTTGGCTAACCATTATTAGAGATGAACTACAGGTGAATGTTTGACTTCTCTGCTGCCATGTGGCATACCTGTTAATGCAGCTTGCCATTAAAGCACTGATTTAAAAACAGGATACACATAGCTTACATGTGTCTGTGGTCGTGCAAGCCGTTAAGAGTCATTTGCATTTGTGTCTTTCCAAATGCTTTTTTTTTTTTTCCCTCGGTGGATATATATAAACTCAAATGTGTATATTTAGAATCCCATCCAGCAACTTCCCTGGAAAAGCAAATGAGGTTTACATTATATGCAAACCATGTCAATCAACGTTACTGACAGGAAGCTCAGAGCCAAAAACAATGGAACAATAGAGAGCAGGAGTATTAGTCTTCCATTATATTTGTAAAAATGTGTGGGTGTGCATGTGTGTGTGTGTTTGTGTGTGTAAGAGAAAGAGCCAGAGAGCCAGTGAGGTGTAGACTGCTAGGTGTGTGTTTAAGGCTTAAGTCATATTCTCCACAGCTCCCACCCACACACTAACCACAGATGCCATTGAGATAAAAGAGAAGACACCACACAAAGCTAAATCCTCACTTTACTTTATGGGACGTCCAGTGAAACAACTTCCAAGCAATGTTTAACCGCCTCAGATGTTATCATTGAGCGATGAGTGACGAAACCTCTAAGCAGGTGCTCTCTCCTTTGAGTCAGGCGGGGCATTACTTTGGAGAAGAGCACTGTATCCTTTGGTGGAACAACAAAATGCTGCAGTATTTCTCGCAGCTGCCTAATGAACAATTAAATTAATTCATTTGGCAATGCATTTTCATAACTCATAATTGTGCTTTGATTAAGCTATAAACCCCGACGTGTCCACACAAACACTTGCGCAAAGCTCACCAGTGATTTGTTAAAACTGTGATTTCACACATCACTAATCACTTCTTGTCTTGGTTTCGGCTAACCTCGCCGATCACTATTTTATCAGTAGTTGGCAAATACTCAGAGCAAATAACAGTCTAGGGTGGAGCTCACTGCCTGTACAGATGTGACCCTTCCTTTTCTTGCTGAGGCTCGTAAGCTAGCCTCAGCAAAACAGCCAGGAGAGAACTCACCATAAATAAGCACCATATAGAAAGTATGACCCAGTAACTACGTCCCATACATGAATGCATCGTTTGTGCCTGGGTGTGTATAGTGCACTCATACAATGAAAGCACTACAGTAACATCAGGTACTTTGATGTCACTGAACAATTCCAGGTCAGGAAGCTTTACTCTCTCAGACCCTACGGCTGTTGACATGGGACTTGAACTTCAGTGACGTTATAGACTGATGTGCGATACTGTGAGTTATTAGTGCTTCCTGTGTCATTTTACTGCAAAATAACCTTTTGTAGCATTTTTTTTTCTTCCCTGATCTTAACAACATGCCCAAACAGGGCAATAGTGCTACACTAACAGAATATAATCTTATCTGAACAGCACACTCTGGCAAGGCTCTATTGTTTATGGAGACAGGAAAACATGTCAGCCTGTAAAAATAGACAGAGCATTTTAGGATTACAGGATATTACATCAGATGAAAAACAAAACAAGCCCAATGGAGCCTAACCACAACATTTAACCGCACAAAAACCTGACGGACTGGACCAACAAAAACAGTTACAGCCATCATCAAAAAGCAATCTTTCCAGTCATAAATACTCGAGACCGATAAGTTTGGGTTGAAGCAATGCATTGGCACAGACTTGAAAATTGGTTTAAGGAAAAGTGTTTCCACAGCCTTCATTTCTTGACTTTCAAAACCAGTGCTGGGAACAGTCAAGGAGGACAGTTGTTAAATATCTCTCTATTAGTATTTGCAGAGGGAGTAGGAGTCAAAAAACTGGACACATTAGCTGAGGGGTGAATACATTCGAATCTCTATCGATCTACATGATTTCTGTATGACAGAAAGTAGAATAATAGTATTTCATCCCTTATAGATAATCACAAAGTCAAAAATATAGGCCACTCCTGTAGGAATGCAGCACTTGTATCATGTGTCATGCTCTGAGGAATGTTCCCTCTAGTGATATTTCCATATCTGTCTGCTTAGTAATGAGAACTGAAGTGACTGAAAACAGTACAATCAAGAAGCTGCAGAGACATGTTCCAATCTTGACGCCATCTAGTCAGTAAAGCAAACAATATGATAACAATTCCATGATTTCAAGCTGGGCATAAAAGCCAATGCTGTGCAGGGTTTTCTGGTGAAGAAAGAGTTAAAAAAGTCTCTGAATGGGGTTGTCACTGGCAATCTGCAGGCATCCCAAGTGCTCGCTGCTGAGAGGAGAAAATATTTGAAGTTGGAGAGGAGTGGAGAGGATTTCGGCTCTGTTTCTTTCCACCAGCTCTCACACACGGGTAAACATTACCGGTACACGTTGTGTTTGGCCAGGGTGGCAGGTTAACCAGCAAGAAGAGTCAGAACACCAGTTGGAGAAAAATACTAACAAAGGCAGAGCAGTGCGTGGCGTAGATTCTGAGGCCCGGTGCAATGTGGCAGTGGGAAAGTCAGAGTCAGCCAAGAAAGGGAAAGAGAAAAAGAGAGAGACAGAGAGAGCGAGAGAGAGCGCTTGCAAGCAGGCTTCCTGGCCGGGCGACGCACACAGAAGCCGGCCTTCACCCCCCTGACAGTCAGTCACCTACACAGACAGCACTAACATGGACCGCTCAGTAAAGCTGGCATACAGGCCCC
Organism: Myripristis jacobus; assembly: GCA_900302555.1. Classification (NCBI taxonomy): domain Eukaryota; kingdom Metazoa; phylum Chordata; class Actinopteri; order Holocentriformes; family Holocentridae; genus Myripristis; species Myripristis jacobus. The sequence goes on from OMLB01001847.1 coordinate 19,376, forward strand.
CAGTGGTCACACGGGAAGTCGGTGATTGGGGCTTACAGCTCTGTACATCCTCTCCACAATAAACACTGCAGCCACTAACTGGTCCATCAGAGACCACCAAAGAGTGTGTGAGTGGGTAGATAGGACATGGGGGACACGGGTCACGGTCAAACATGAAAGACCCTCTGTGTGTGTCTATATGTATGTGTGTCTATGTGGACAGCGTTATTGTAGCCCATATCAACAGAGGAAGGTAAAGAGGGAGAGGAAAAAAAGTAGTGTAGCTTGAGGAATGGGATGAAAAACAGATACAGTCTATACAGAGACTGTGCGTTTGTCCTGAGAGGACAGAGAGAGTGTGGGTGCACGCGTACGTAGAGTTTTGGGTCAAATGCTATATGCGTCCGGTCTGGACAACTGCCATTATAGATACAACTGAGCTTGTGCGATTGAAAGAGTTTCCCCTCAGGTCCTGGCAATGCAGTTATAGGAAGATAATAAGATAGATTCACTTTCTTGCGAGATAAACTTCACTGTTAAGAGCTATGCATTAGTAGAGCACACAACAAGATAGCAACTATGTTTTAAATATCACACAACAAGCATAAAGTCATGTTATCATTGTTGCTTAGTAATTAACAGGAGGGGAAGCGCAGTAATCATGGCTGCTAGACTTCCTTATTACCCCTCTCAGTCATTATTTCAGATGATGAGTCAACATCCAGGGCTCGAGGAGCGTCTGCCAAGCACGGACAAGCGGCTGTGACCAGCAGAGTGACAACAGGCTTGAGGCACAGAGGGGGTCTCACAAAAAAGAGAAATGAACCACTAACTGAACAAATCTTCAGTTGGTCTCCAACATGGAGCCGATGTAAAAACATATACGCACTGATAAGGCTGTTGAGTGATTCCTGAATGGTGAAACAGGTAAACATGAGCATTTCAGATTACAGCTGTGACCTAAGACCGGTCTGACCCGCAATTACACTGACGTGCAGTCCAAACCAGAATGACTCCTGTGCCATTGTCTCTACTAGCTCTGTTTCCTCAGTTTCCTGTTTACACGTTTCAACCCTGTTCACCGACATTCCTTTTATGGAGGTGTAATGCTTTAACATTTAAATTTAGTGTCTCGGGATGCCTTTGGTATGGCATACCGACCAAATACAGTGTTAAGGAAAGAGGGAATAGAATAAGCAGAATTGTACAGTGGAAGTGCTAGAACTGGGGATGTGTGTAAAGTTTTCCTAGAACGCCACCACACACTCATCCTGCAAGTTTGGATGAATTGTGTATCTTTGATGCTAAATGACATGTATAATACACATGTTCTGAGATGTGAATGGCACAGTCTGTGTGTGTGTTTGTTTGTGTTGGCTAGTGGTGTCTCCATCAGAATTTTGGCACATTGATACCAATTCCAGTGAAATTCCACGATTCAAGATACCTCATTAAATGCCTCAGCAAAACCAGAAATCCCACTCAGCACACACCTTGTTCTTTAAAAAAAAAAACTGTGTAGTGAACACAGCAGGCGAACATATAGGCTACATGAAGACTGATAAGTGAAACGTTGGCCTGCAGCCTTCAAATAGAAAACAAAGCACCACAACAAACGAAAGAGAGGGTCTGCATGAAATGAAATGTTGTAACAATAAATACAACAATATATTTATGTGCTCTCATTTGACTGCAACTTTAAGTGTTTCAGTATTTAAACATAAAGACTAGGGCTATGTTACAATAAAAACACTGACACACTCAAGTTGTGTCAGTAACACCAATACTAAAAACACTATTAGTGGTATAATTTTCAAAATTCTGGCATTGACTTGGCACCCAAATATAGATTACTGGGACAACCCTAGTGTTGGGCATAGTGGCCAACTCACCCTGAGGGCATGTATGACCACATCCTGGGCCTCCAGCTCTCCCTCCAGGATACTGAGGAGAGTTAGCAGCTCTGCTCTGCTCAGAGCTTCCACATTCATCATCTCCTCCTGAAAAGAAAGAAAGAAAGAAAGAAAGAAAGGAAGAAAGAAAGAAAAAGAAAGAAAGAAAGAAAAAGAAAGAAAGGGTTGGGGGTGGAAGAAAGAGAGATTCATTCTCAGAGGTGTATGCATTAGAGCATCAGAAGAAAAAAGCCTGACTTTTCAAACCACCACCGGCTCCTGTGAAACATAAAAGAAGCAGTCCAGCATCAAATGCTATGATTGATCTACCAACTCAAACAAGGAAAAAAGGTTTTCAGTTTCATTGTGTGTGAGTAAGCACTGAGTGTCGGTGTGTATGTGCCATGGTGCAGCCTGGATGGTGTGTTTTCAGTGAGCGGTGCAGAGCTGCTGCTATAGGATAGTAGAGTTGCCCTGGGGTCCCATCTGTGGCCTGGCAGGGTTGTGCTCAGGGTTATAAACAGGAAGTCATTAGCATATCTGCATGTTAAGTTCCTGAGAGAGACTGAGGACAGTTGTCTGCTCTCTCCAAATCCAAATGTCCACTGCGAAGGTTCATTGCGCTAATACCAAGACTGTCAGGCAAGTCTGATTGTTTCAAACGTCTTATTTGTCTGCCCCCCACAAACCCTCTCAGCACTTAGTCATCCCACTCACAGTGCACTGTATCCTGTGACTCATGAGCCTGACTGAGGCCAGGGCCAGTCCAGTCACAGGGGCCAGACGAAGTAGACTTTGCACAGTTGACATCATCTTTTGAATTAGGGGAAAGACAAAGCAACACTTGTCACAGTTGACATCATTGTTTGAATTAGGGGAAAGGCAAACAGCGTCTCACACACCTGAGACATTTTTTTAATTAGTCGTGGAGTTACGCGTAATATCATTCTCTCATTTACACTGTACACATATCTCTCCGCTCTTCAATCCAGAGCCAAAGGGCGTTGTGTAATGTAAAGTGCATTGTTTACTTTCTTGCCTCAGTGACCCGGGACGTTCTCTCCCTCAGAGAAACCTCAGTGCACGTTGTGGCTCACCACTCTTTCAAAACACAGACACTGAGCACAAATCAGAGGTTAGCTACAGGTTATTACACTTAGTCTGTTGGTGCCTGAGAATACTCTGTCCAACATGTGTAGTGTGTTGGTGATTAACACCCCCCATCCCCCAACACACACACACACACAGTAGTTAGGTATTAAAAGTGTGTGTTTGAGCCATTAGCATCTGTATAAGTTAGACTCTCCCTTATGTGGGCCGCTGTCATCTGATATCTGATAAGTACACACTGGTAAATTAAAATCACAGCTGAAACTCATAAGGGTGCTAAGGCAAGGGTAAGTATTCCCAACCCTGCTTCCCTGGAAAACCATATCATTCCAACATTCCTGGGATGCCCACACCATGGGAATCCCTACACAAGGGTAAATCCCTGAATCCCACTCTTAACCCGGTCTCAGCTAACATGGCTGTAGTCAGCTTGGTTTTAGGAGCACTGTGGCTCCTCTGCTCCAGCCTGAACTGGTCAGTGCATCTCTGAGCACTGCCTTTATTCATGTGCATGCAGCTGGTCTTTGAACAATGTGCTACATTGACACAAATTTCCATAAGATAAATAGATGATTTTACAACTTCAAGAAACACACCACACCCATTTTTGATGGAAAAAAAAAAAGGTCTGTGCATGTGTATCATGTGTCTACCTGCATGCCTGCTTGTGTGCAATGTGTGTGTGTCTGCTCCTTTCTCTTCTTCCGTTTTTCCTCAGGCAGCAAACAAAAAGCTTGGGTTGATGGGACTTTCTTCCTCATCGGACAGAAATCAGGGAAGATCTGCACAATGTGTTGTGTGAGCAGGGCAGATGGCTCAGTGTGTTCAAAACAATGAGGAGTTGCTCAGGAACAGCAGAGGATCCACCTGCCGTCTTGGGCCCATTGTCTGGCATAATGGACAGTCATTACATTCTGTCCGGGCAGCATATAATTCAATGGCAAAGTCTCATGCACATCACAAAAATGCCAAATTAGGTATTATCTCTATTGATTGCCTTTATACAAAATGCCAAAATCAATCCAGCATCAGTATCAATGAACTCACACCCATTCGCCTGAAAACGAGCTCATGAGACCCTTTATCTTAACATGCTGTCATTTCTAATCTATCGACCATCTAAAAATAATTTCGGCAGCATCATTTTATATGAAATAAAGCCATTTGCAAGATGTCAGTTTTGCGTTTGTAAAGTTTCACTTAGCTCGAACTGACAAAGCCCAAAACGTGCAAGATAGATGGGGCAGACCTGTCTATGGGACTTTTGCATTTTGCTTTTTTTTTTTTTTTTTTTTACTGTAAGTCCAACAACACGAGAGTTAGAAATCAGAATCAGTGGTTTCTCCGTCTTTATAATTACACATACCTTCATGCGCTCTTTTCTGGCTGCATTAAATTTGTCCAAATCCAAAAAATGAGGCTCCACCACACCATGAATCACAGCAGCCCCACTACCAGCGGCGCCTCTGCTCACAGGCGAGTGTGAACAACAGTGGCTCAATGACGAAGCAGCCAGCCAATGGAAGGGGCGTAGTGCAACAACCTGACCAATGGCTGCTCGGTTTGCCGCTGAGGGGCGTTCCCTTATCGGCGGAATAAACCTCTTTGTTTCGGACGTCCAGTTTTGATTTAGCCCAGCTCCTGTATCCCAGCTGGAATTCGGCGAGCTTATTAACCATTCGTTATCAGGGAATATTAAACCGCATTTCCCAGGCGGGGGTTTTGGCATATTCATTATTAGGTTTGTCTGGCATTTTACGATTTAAGTCTTTGAGGGTGTGTCAGTCCAAAGCAGCAAAGTATTTTGTTGTGCAGAAACGCGTGGCGCTTATAGATATCTATTTCCGTTTCAAAACTGAGATTTAAATGATGCCTCTGCACAGACAGCTCCAGCTTGCAACATTACACAGCAAAACTGTTCGTCAAATGGCTCTTGAAATCGATGCACCTGAGAGTAGGGCTCATGTGTGTCCTCTCATTGGCTTTCAACCCCCCCTAATGGCCAAATGACAGTGACACAGCTGCCCTCCTCTGCACTGGCCATGAGCTACACAAAGCTCAGCATGCCTCTTCTTGTCTTGGCTGGGAGTGGACAGGTGTGGTGTATGGAACTTGCCCTGCAAGATTTCAGCAGGTTTTTTTTTATAACTATGGCGTGTACACCTGCGTGTGTTTAGGATTACCAGGTATTCAAAACATAATGTCCTGACATCTAAAACTAGGCCAGTTATTCAGGGCACTAGAAAGGAAATAGGAGAGGCACTGAATGTTTTCTTCAGCTTTGTCTCTTGTGTTTGTGTGACCATTACAAGTTGGTGGACTTTAAGTATAGGAACAGAAATCTGATAGACAGGGTGTTTTTATAAAAGTGGGCCAGCATACATCCTTTTATATATCAGCCATTGATGCTGAAAGACCAAACTTTCCACACACTTGTCTTCACAAGCCACACACCAGGCGGCTGAATAACACACTCGCTACACACACCTAAAGTAATCCCAGGATGGATGACCTTTGGCTCTGAGGACAAGCTTTAAGTCCAGTCTTTATATAAAGCACAAATTCCTGCCTACAATGACTACGTTTAACGCTGACATTTTCAAAAACCAAATTATTTAGTGCTGTGGTAAGCGTTTATTGATTCTGTCACATGTTCAGCTACATCTGTTATCCTCTTGTTGATCACAGAATGCTTTGTCCTCTGTGTTTCTATGACTGGGTGCTTTTCAGTCATAACTTGATGGCGCACTTTATTCTTTCCCCCTTTACCCACATGCCAGATAAAGCAGACGTTATCGTCATGACAGATTACAGACACAGATTAGCTTGACACAGGCAAGAGACTATTACAATTATGAATATTTTAACTGTATACATTCAATCATCAACAACTGCACTGATTTCATTTAAGACAAACACAATAATCTCCTCATGATAACATCCTTTGTTTTCCCAGTCAAATACAAAGAACATCTTTCTTTTAAAATGTATTTTGGAAACCTCAGAGGCTGATAAGTGAAAGGTAAAAGCAACTACAGTAGTCACACACACACCTACACTTATTGATTTCACAATGGGGTGATTCAAAAGCACAAGAACTGCTATACAAAGCGGTATTTTCACATAGAGCACGGCTGACACCAGTATCATCACTTCATTATAAAATATGTCCAAAATATTATGCCAAACTATATATTCTGTTAATACAAATATACAAAAAAACAGAGAATGTGTCATTAAAAAGGTGACAAGAACATGGAGGATCTGCTTAGTAGAGCTGTGCTTTTACAGTCATGGTTTGGAGCCATTCTACTGGTACACAGTAATGCTTAGAAAATGTATTTAATTCTCTGTGGCATGTAGGCTATACATGTATACCTGAGGACTGGGAAGCACAATATGTTTTATTAGAAATATATATGATTTCAATATATAGTACGTAAGGTAGCTCAAGTAGTGAAAATGTTGGTAAGCTAGTTGGATGATGAAGCTGGTGTGGGGAAAAAAATGGAGCAGAGCAGGGAAACTGCTCTGTTACAGGTGAATACGGTTAGCCAGAATGAGAAGCTGCAGCATACTCTCTGGGCACCAGCTTCAGTTTGATGGGATTTTTAGGGGTGGTGAAGCCATCAGTTCCCAGCTCCAATGGAATCTAGAAGGACGAAAAAAAAGTTGAAAACAAAGCACCACTAAGACATGTGCTTGAGTTCAATATCATAACACATTTTTTATGCAACAACTATGTTAAAACAAAATGCAATGACAATGTCTTCTCACATCTGTCTCCTTGCAGGGGACGAAGCTGAAGTTCTGAAGGACTTCCACCAATGCCAACTTCATCATCAAAAGGGCAAATCGCATGCCAATACAGTTCCTTGGTCCGGCTCCAAAGGGTAGGTATGCAGAAGGATCTATATTGTCCTTGTTCTCTTTGCTGAACCTAGAAATAGAAGTAAAAATATGAACAGATAGTGTTGGTTGTTTGGTCAAGCGACTAAATTTGTGTAAAAATCTGACTTTTCCTTGCCAGTGGTTCAGAAGAATACCTTTCAGGTTTGAAGGCCTCGGGCTCAGGCCAAAGGGTGGGTTCACGATGGAGAGTGTAAACCGGGATCATGATAGTGGTTCCTTTAGGGATTGTCACACCATTAATCTCCACAGAGGTCTTTGCAATTCTCTCAAGGCGATTAGCGATAGGATACAGCCTCTGTGACTCACTGAACACCATGTCCAGGTACTCCAACTGCATCAGGACTTCATAGGTTGGCCGACTCTGAAGGTGGGTATTAAATGCTCTGATTAATGGTTAGCACAAAACCAGATGATGATAAAAACAGAATGATATGAGTAGGGATAGATGGCAGAGACAGTAAAAGATTCATTGATCACCTTGTCTGGAAAGGCCTCATCAATCTCATCTTGCAAGGTTTTTTGGATATCAGGGTGGGTTGCCAGGTTGTGTGCTAAAAAGCACATTGTACTGCTGCTGGTCTCATAGCCAGCAAAGATGAAAATCATGGCCTGTGATAGGATTTCATGATCAGTCAGCCCTGCAACACAACCACAACACGTGAGAAGATTATCAGACAACAGAACACAATGTAATACATACTGTACACTGATATGAAAGAGGTCAACTCAGATAGAATGCAAAAATAAAACACAAACTCTAACAAAACCAAGTTTAGCCTCCATATTGTATTGTGATGGCCTGTGTAGTTCAGGTAATTTTCAAGACTGTGGAAGTTGTTTAAAATGAATGACAATGCATTGCTCCTTCTTAATGTGGGAAAATGACTGCCCAACTAGTCTGACTGTGTAAAAACAAAAGGAATAATACAAAGGTTTAAAAAACAGCACCAGTATTTCCTTTAATCACAACCACACAAAATTAGGTGATTTCATTTCTGAAATCCATTGGGTTTCTTATTGTACCTTTGTGTGAGTTCTTATCTTCCCCTGTCTTCTCCAAGATCTGAGAGTCAACCATCAACTGCATGAAGTCCACTCGGCTCTGTCACACAAAAACAATCGGATACCAGAGTTTGATTTTCTATACAACAACCTCTGAATCTTGTGTTACCGGTGTTCACCAACATGAAATATCACCAAATGGGCTTTAACTTAAACCCAATATATTGTGCAAATTACCTTGTGTTCATTCTTATTCCGGTCTGCTTTGATTTTCTTCAAGAAGTTATAGAAGAAGTCCAACACCTCAGCAGGGAAGAATGACACATCCATCTTTTCAAAGATTGGTGACAAGAACGGAAACAGAACTGCGTTGGATAAGAATGAATCACAGACAGAAATTAATTTAAGTCTCAGCAGTAGACAAGATAGATATTCTGGTTAAAACAAATTATGCTTGACATACCCACTAGCACCAGCAGTGGGTTCAGGAAATTGAATTTGACCATTCTCTTGATGTTTGCAACGAATGGGTCAGAGGGCTGGTTGATGGAATCGATGTCCACACTGAAGGCAGTGCTCGTTACAACATCCATACTATAAGGTCCAAATACTCTGCAAGACAAAGTCAATGTCAATGTCATTCCTATCTGTTAAATTAGTATCTACCACTGGTTGGTAGTGTGTTGGGCTGTTGCTTTTTCATAAAAAAAATCGGCAGACTGCAGTTCATTCCACATTTATCAAACACACACAGGCAGAGAGAGAGAGAGAGAGAGAGAGAGAGTGAGAAAGAGAGAGAGAGAGAGAATAACTGATACTGAGAAATAAGCTTCTGACAGGAACAGCCAAGCTCCTGCACACGCATGACTTTATTTAATTCCTGCTAACACTCCCAAATTTTGCAGGAGTCTCCTTATTTGTTATCAGTGTGATCCCAATTGGTAAATGACAGATGGCTTTTTTCAACTTTGTAAATGTTGGATTCTGACAGTGAGAATACATCAGCACTATTTAACTTTATAAATGATCAGGGTTTGAAATGTGCAGTCCAGTTTGGACGCTGTTCACAGAACTGAGGTCAAAATGGTTGGTTTTTAAATGTAGTCATGACACAGCAGCGTACTAGGTTTCGAGTCTTGTTATATATGTAATGTTTCTGGTTGTGCTTCCTGCCAGGGAACTGCAGATGAAAAGTACCTCATAGCTAACTCTGGTGTAATTTTTGTAAACGGTGCAAGGTTCTTTTTAAATAAACAACAAACAAGCAAACAGACTTCACTCACTCTTTAACTTCTATGACTTCATCTGCTTCAACTTTTTTGCTAAGACTCTTCACCAGATTGCTTGAATGGTTCAACATTATTGAGTACATCTGTAAACAGAAAATAGTAAAAAGATGAAAAAAGTAAAAGACTAAGCCATTAATTCATTAAATAATTGCATACACACATAATGGCCCAAGTAGTTCTAGTGCCTGAGAAACCCTTCTGTGAAAAATGTAATGCCATTTTTTTGTACAATCAATAAAAATCAATACAGTGATATTCATATTCAAGCTCATACGGTCTATAGGCTATGGTGTATTTTACCCACCATTTCAATTCACTGTGCTATATAGGAAACAAATCAAATGGGTGGGAGACTGTTCATCTCAACATTAATAATAATAACAATACTAATAATGATAATAATAATGTGTTGTGACGTGCATCTTAACCTCTTTTAGTCGTCCACTGGTGAATGATGGAGAGAGAGCACTGCGAATCCTCTTCCAGTCATCGTCCTCTACGATTGACACAGCATCTCGCAAGGGTCCATTGAGCCCCAAGTCCTAAACCACATAAACAAACAGAGACAGGATGGTTTATTTACATGGCGCACACAGGTTAGTATCAAAGTATTAAAGGTGAGATTTGCCTCGAGGTCTCCATACCCGTCTGTTGGTGAAGACAGAGTAACACTCCTTAATCAGGATGGTTTTGATCATGGATGTGTCCATTATACCCATCACAGGCTGTCTGCCATCGTAGCACCTTGCAATGGAAAAGCAGCTGGCTAATCAGTATTAGTTTTGCACCTCATGGAAAAATTGCAGTGTAATACTTTTTTGTTCCTTTAAAATCAATACAAATAGCTGTGATCTCACTATCGTCCTTGTACATGTGCAAACAGCACAAACACATGGATGTACACAAACACATGCACTTGCCCATGCTCACACACATACACACACGCACTTACCCCCACACCTTGCCATACTTCTTGTAGCAGTTTTCATCGAAAACATGGACACCCTGTGAAATTAAATGAGAGAGGGTTTACTCTTCACATCACACTCCACAGAAAAATTTTAAAGCACTGTGCTGTAATATTGCCAGAAGTAGGTTTTCTACCTTTCTGTACTCCAAAAATGTCCCAATGAAGGGTAAAGGTTTTGGTCCTGGGATCCCGATTTTCTTGAAAAATCCATAGGGCGCATATCCATATCTGAGGATGAGGAACAGGGCTAAGAAACCTTTGACACCAATCATGTTGCACAAGCCACTTATTTACCTCCTACTTCTCCACAGAAAACACCAGTTTTCCCTTTTTTCTTTATACTGTATTCAGATTTTCACTTATATTGTCCATTGCATCACCAATAGGTGCGCATGTAAACCCATACAAAAAGTGACACTTTTGTTCATTATGTGGAATATGGGCTTAAAGCAGTTCTTGCAGCGCTTACTGAAATGTGATGTGCTGGTCGATGTACCAGTTGATTCAGTCTCATGTGGAAGGGAAATGTTTAAATTCGTGTTTCAAACAAATCATTGTTGAGCAAGCTATATGAAAACTGTAATGAGATCATCATCATTATTTTGATGATGATCTGTATACTTAATGGATGCAAGTATACAGATAATTCTATTGTGATTGTTATCATCATCATTAGTGTTACTATTACTATTAGAATTATCATCAGTGTTGTTGTTGCAGCTCATTTGCTGGTGTGCCAAGTAAAGAACTCAGGAGCAAATATTGTCTTGTGATCCTGTAACCAGTGTAACCACAGAACTATACTGCAGTGAAATAAATAAATTATAACATACACACACACGTAGTAAATGGAAAACCGTTGATATGGCAGGTGGCTGGGCCTGTTTTACAGCCCTAGTGGATGCCAGCTTCTGTATTGTGTGTGCTAAACCCACGTGACTACTGTAGGCCAAATTTGGAGGAAAGGTCCTAGCTAGGCAGGGCGAAGTCGAGGCACTTAACCGTACCTCGACCTGCTACGCGCATCAGGTTTACTGATTAACCTGTTACCATATGAATTTAGTAGACTTGAGCCTGTCAAGTTTAATTACTTGTGTCAACTTTCGCTCTGTTCGCGGGGCGGGGGGGCTCTCCGTATGTGCGTTAATAGGTAGGCTGCTTTTGAAGGTACTCTTGAAGGACTCGAACGATACTAAAATGCTCCAAAACGTGTTAGTTTCTTTTAAAAAGTTAATAGAAATAATATATCTCTAACTATCGATATATACTGTGCTTTTCTTTTTTTTCTTTCTTTCTTTCTTTCTTTTTTTTTTTTTTTTAACAAACTTCATATACCAACACTTTTTAGTATAGTATTTTATTACACCACTGTTTCCTATAGCCAATATTTAGGGTAGGCCTGTAGAAGCCTATTTTAGGAACTTAATTTTTTTATTCCTAATAAAATTCTCGACGCCGACTTTTAGCCCACTGTGAACATTTTCTAAAGTAAATTGGAGTTATTTTTCCGTGTGGGTTAAGTCATGTACAAGACCAGAACTAAAAAAAAAAAAAGACTACTTACATCGCGATGAGGGTAGCGAGAATCGCAATGAGAGTCCAGGTCTCAATGGAGAAGTAAAGGAAATAATCCATAATTGCGCCTTCCTCGATATGCCGGACAGCTGCAGTTTATCGCCTTCGTCTCCCCTGTTGCCTGCGTCTCTTAAGCCCTCTGGCTTCACGGAGGCGGTCCGACATCACCGGAAAACAACAAGGACTTATGTAATAGCATGTGGCAATAGTGAGAAATCAAGTCTCTCCTTGTATCCCCGACCAGTGAACCCATTATCTCCAAAGTACATTTGTAGTGGCCACAGCCTTGCCCACTACTGGCAAACTTACCTCAACACAAGTACCCTACTTTATAATTTAGGCAATGCTCAAATGTTTAGGATGACTGATAAAACGCAATGTTAACTTAAGATGTAAAAATGCTCAATGTCAAGGACAAAACTTGGTATCACCCTATCTGTAATACCAGTGTGGATGGAGTGTTTAACTGCTTATTCCAGGCACAGGAAGAGCAGGGGATTCACATTCTTGAGAAATCTTGTAGAAACCCAGAAGTCAGCCTCCTGCTGGTGTGGCCGTTGTGTGGGATTGTTGATTTCTTTCATCAAGTCCCTCTTATCCAAGGGGCTTCATCAGTTCGTACGCATCGCTCTTTCTAGTCCGCACTAGTCTGACCAAGGACCAAGGAGACCAAGTCTTTGGTCTCAAATTGGCTTGAGGTCTGTTGTCTTGGTTTAGTGTTTGTGAATTGGCAGTGTTTCATGTCTGTCATAAAGACTTAAGACAAGGAAATCATTCAAAGAGAGCGATCAGTGGCTTGAAAAGTGACAGTGTCACACTGAAAACCCATCCTGCCACTTCATAAACACTCATCATCAACTGTAATTAACATTTCTCTTGTTTCAGTGACACCAGGAAGGAAAAAAAGTATACAAGCACACTTTTATAAATATGAGCTGAAGGGGAAAAATGGATGATAAACTCCGAGGCAATGTAAAGGCACAGGATTAGGGACATAACAGGTTTTGGCCACCTGCAGTTACAGACACCATCATTTTTAAGAATGATTCAGAGATGAAAATAGGTCTTTGAAACCAAACATAGCCGGGGACAGTCATAGTGTGTCTTAACTAACCCACTGTCAGTGTATGTCCTGGAGAGAAATAGGTGAACACTGACCGAAGAATATAATGCAGGGAAGGTCTATCCACTTGAAATGCAGTGCAGCTGTTAAAGTTACCATTACGTAAAGTGACCTTTGTCAAAAGGGTGTTTTAAGTAGAAAAATGCCTCTCTGACATCAGATTTGTTTTTACAGGTGCCATTAAGCTGTTTGCTCTATGATCACATTGAATCTTATCCAGCTTTAAAGAGGCACCCAGCTTTTTGTCTAGGTTTTTTTTTCCTGCACCCGCCCTCCTCAAACTACTGCTACTACTACAAACTACTGTACTATACAGATTTAACTGTAAAACATCACTGCCTACATTATCAAGATGCTTTCACTTATGTAAAAATGAATTTCAAACTCATAAGTCTCATATGAGCAAATTGCCTTTGTCAGTGTTGTCCTGATAAGTAGAGCTGACGTAGGGAAAAATAACTGCTGTTAATCAGTCATCCACATAGTTACTGATATCAGTTCTTACATCATCACATTTGAGGGCAATACACCTACCTATGTACTTGCAAATCTGATTTGTATTTATTTATTTTGGAGAGTGTGAGACTTATTTACTTTCTCAGCAGTTATGAACTGGCTACTGTGAAAGTATTTACAATCATGAGCATGAAGTCAATTATTATTCTTACAGACATAAAATCAGATTTGGTCAGATAAAGCTTGTGTGTAGGCTGCAGTGTTTAAGTTTGTCTTGTTAACAATATATTAAATGTGCCACACCTGCTTGCAGCAATGATCATTTGTATCTGTCCTGCAAGAGAAACAACTCTGGCTGAAACCAGCCAAACTGGATCTGCTGCTCATGCTCTGACCATAATGCTGAGCAGGTGACCAGCTTGGCATATATGTTTAGAGCACCTTTTGCATGTCATAACAGTCTTCATAGGCTCTTATCATAACCAGTACAGTACATCTGCAAAGCAAAAGATTGGTAATGTGGCACAGAAGGCTAAAAAAACCAGATGTCAATCTCAAGTTAAGACTATACCTTTGATCTCACTGAGTATTACCTCCACTCCGATTGAAGCATGCCAATTAGTGAAATCAGCTGGCAAAGTCCGGTTGACTCCACCCTTTTGCCAAAACCAGATACAAACATTAAAGAAACAACCATATTAAAGAATGCTTTACGGTAAGGGGATGCAATATTCTGTACATACCAGACTGCTCTTGCCGAATGCTGATTAGAAATCTCTTGTGTGTCTCATGAGAGCACAGAAGTAAAACCAACTCTCACAATAAGCATACAGAGATATTGGGTCAAAGGTTTGATACTGTCCATATTACACAGCACCAGCAACAAAATCGAGTGCACAGCAAGTAACACTTACAGTACATAACTAATCATAGCAAATACATACACAGCAATGTGTGATTTTATGAATCCCAAGTTACACAAAAATTGTACACCACCTCAAGTATCAAAAATGGAAATGGGGCCAGCTTGGTGACATGTTTGTCAGGGGAGGAAAAGTTCTTGAAGAAACAAATAGACCAGGCATGTTACAGCATGATGACTGAAATCAGCATGTGACTGAAGTCTCAGTGGAGAGAAACAGGAAGTAGCTGGTCTCCCTATCAAGGCACATATCACTGCTTACTACTCTCTGCTCCACTCCACTCCACAGTGCTCTAAGATTCCATAGGAAGCCGAGTGGGTATGCTGGCTGAGCGGGGGGTATTTATAATAAAATACACTAATCACCACCAAGAGAGAGGGAGAAAGAGCCACAGACACAGATATTTAACCGGATTGGACCACATAAATCACTGCTGTTTAACTACAGCCCCAACTAGTTACCACACACCCAGTAAAAACTCTCACATTTATGTTGTAGTAGATACATTAATTGAGTAATGATATTATAACCACTAAAACTTCTCTGACTGATGCTACACGTATGGAACAATTCAGTCTTCAGATTGGTAGTATCTTCTATGGCAGTGGTGAAAATATTCATGAGATATTCAAGTATAGCTTTTGCCATTAGCTGAAAAGGAAAGGGTTTTGGAGTACTCAAAAAATGTGACAAGATCTCAAATAACCAGTACATTGCCATTATCCAGCCAGAAGATAGTAAGGAATATGTTGTTGTATAGAGAAGACACTGAGTGTCAGTGCTGCAATGCTTAATGTTTTTTGGGCTTTGTAGGCCTAGATGAATGAAAATAGTATGCACTGATGTTTCTGAGGGACACTGTTCCCTGAGTTTTTTTTTTATGTTTGTTTGTTTTAATTGTTGATAAGGGTTATCGTTAATTGTCCCCTCTCCTTTGGTTTGGCGCTACAGGTTCCTGTGTGATATGGGTTTGTTTTTGCATTACACGACACAGTTTGTGGGACGTTTAGTCAGAGAAGATTATCTGTTTCCAGATCAAACACACACACATTCCTGCGTGTTTCTTGTTTGCTTGGCTTAGCAGGAATGAGTAGCCGAGGTTAAGAGAGGAAGAAACCAGGAAGAGAGGGAGAGTGCAGATATTGACTTCTTTTTTTCTTATATCCTAAGGGATCTGATAGATTCCTCTCATGTTCGATTGCAATCAAGCAACTCGTCTGTGAGTGGCAGTGCTCTGCTTTGTTTTGTCAATGTGAGAAAAAGTGATTGTGTGTGTGTGTGTGTGTGTGTGTGTATGACACAATAACTGTAATTTATTTATTTCTATTTTAAACACTTTACTGTACATTCTACATATCCATTTGAATTCAATAAAGAATAATATCAGAGAAACAATGTTGGACAATGTTGAAGTTGTCTTATGTTTCCTGTTTTCAGCAAGAGCTGAAAAGAGGAGCTTGGAGCAATGGAGATCCAATCATTGCTCCAATCATTTATACTGAAACTGCTCTGAGTCACTTAAGTTACTTTAAACAACAGCCAGATTTTGACCAGAGGCTGTCCAAATCTACTCATCAGCTGCATTCCACTTTCATACCTGTCATACCTCTGTCAGTGTCTTTCCGACCTCTGCGCTCTGTCGCCAACTGCAAAATCGTTCACCCTCACCCATCTCTACAATGCATTTTTTTGTCTTGGTTGTAAATAAATAAACAAATAAAAACCTCCATCAGGAAGTCACATAAAAGACAACACTACCTGTCAACCGAGTTGGTGGAGAAAACACTCCATTGTGATGTGAGAAGGCAGCCTTGGGCTGTGGCTAGGTCAGCTGAAAATGAATAGAGTTGTTTTTCTCATTTCTTCTCTCGTATTTCTGTGATCCCATGTGAATGTATCAATGTCAACACATTGTGTGTGCTTGTGCGTGTGTGCCCACAATTTTGCAAATGCCTCTCTGCCCACGGCACTTTGCTGAGTGGCAATAGTAATGCTGCTGCTCTCTATTTGGCTCAGATCGATCTTGTAAAGATGAGTTTCAAAGCAATATAGAGATAGAGACGGCCATGAGAGACAGATAGAATTTACAGAGGCCATAAGAAACCAAGACGAAGCTGATGATGAGGTTCAGACGTAAAGCAGAGGGGAGATATAGAGTAATGGAGAAATCAATCAAAGAGACTGCTGATGAATATAAACTATCCCAAGAGTCTGACCCTGACATTTCTGACAGTTGCTTTAAGTTGCTCATGGGTACTCTGCCCGACATAAATCAATTACACAACTTAATGCAACTTAACACTGAGCGCAAATCCACACTGGAGTCATTAGGCTACAGTTGCTACATGTTATGGTGAGGAGAATGAAAGTTAAGGACTTTGTAATAGGAACCTGGTGGCCAGTGTGTCCTCCAGATGTTGTCTGGGAAATGTTAATTGACCTGCTAATGAAGTCTGGGCTGCTCCTGTCAGCTCTGAGACTCTGAGAGAGCCGTGTCATTGGAGGGGACACCTGCCTATCAGAGCGGATGACAGACACACAATGAGCTGATAGCATCTCTGTCTGTCTCTCCCTGTTCCCCTCTCTCACTCATACAGACGCACGCACACCGACACACACACACACACACACAAACTCACACACACACTCACCTCTGAACATAGCCTTGCTGTAGAAAAAAATAAAACCTCATACAGTGACTCCAGCTTTTTTCTGGAGTTTACAAGGATCTTGATGTGTTTCATAAGTTTCATGGCCTTGGGTCCTCATGGAACCCATTCAAATCATCGAATGTCTATGAAAGTACCTGTCCAACAATCTGATAAAGCGAGGCTGTTTTCATTCATTCCTTTAGAGTTAGCCTGACATATAAAGCTTTAATCTGACAGCAGCAACACACTTCTGTCTATACACACATAAACACTTTACGCTAACACATACACACCGAGCTGTCAGGCGGCCCCCCAAAGTTAATTGTGCCTTTGTGCGGTCAGCTGTGACCACCCTGGCTAGCCCAGCGTTTTTGGCGGAAAGCCTGGCGAATGTCACCTTTCAGAGCCAGTGAGTGTGGTCTGTGTGTGTGTGTGTGTGTGTGTGTGTGTGTGTGCGCCAGACAGAGGACATAATTTCCTGTGTGTGTGCTTTTCTCCCTGTGTGTGTGTGTGTGTGTAAGCAGTACATGGTGAGTCATGCTGGGGGAGAGGTGGAGAGGTGGGAGTGTGTCTGGCCGCTGCTGTGTGGACAGGGGGAAGAGATGTTTTGAAAGTGAGACATGGGGACGAGACACAAGACTGAAAGCGCCTTTTTCAAGGTGAAAGCCCACCAAGTCACTTTTAAGCCGCATCACCAACGTACAGGCACAGACTGCAGAATGCCATACAGTCTTGTGTGTAGGACAGGGCATGTTTTGTGATGTCTGGTTTTTAGTAAAAAAAAAAAAAAAAAAAAGAAAGAAAGAAAGAAAGAAAAGAAAAAAAAAGGCATTAGGTTGGTAGAAATGACCAACAGAAAAACAGCAACCAGCAGGGGGCAGTGCAGGGTAACATTTGTGACGCTCACCTCAGCCAGCAGAGGCAGAGTTTCTGGCAGTGCAAGGTAAATGGCCACTTTCTCAAATGACCTTTTCTCTCTCTCTTTTTTTTCTTTCTTAAAAGGTCGTATAATAGTGTCCCATACTAATTTCACTATGCATTCACCAGCTTCATCACGCTGTGCTCAGATGAAATGAAATGATGAGACATGCACATTCTAATCAGGGTTCTTTACCTTTGCGTGGCCCAGAGTCAATGCTGCCTATCTCTGTGGCTTTTCAGTGTGCTGAACCCTTTGCCCATTAGCTTCAGTCCTCTGAGCAAGCAGTCTGGGAGGGAACACAACCCCTATCAGTGTCTCACAGGGGGGAGCCACATGAGGAGGGATAGCAGAAGCACACTTGGGGGAAGTCAGAGCAGTACAGGGACAGTCAGTGGCTGTGGGGCTG
>OMLB01001850.1:0-10021 GCA_900302555.1 Myripristis jacobus
CTAAAGGTGCTGGGATCAGCAGAATGGTCTGCCTCCACCATTGCTCCACTCCGATATGACTGTGTCGAGCTGGAGCTGCAGACAACCGCAAAGGTAAACTGTCCCGATAAGGTGCTCACAGGCAACATCTGCAAAGAAAGAGAAAAAAAGGGAAGGGAGGAGGAGGGTGAGTTGCTCTCAAAAAGAAGGAGATGTGAATCAGAGATTATGTGTTTGAAAGATATATTAGAGGCAATAATCGCAGCTGGATACGATTTATAAGGAATGTGTATGCACCAACAATGACTCATAAGTCACACAAGGTAACAACTTTTTCATTCCAATATCGGCATTAACCCACTGCCTAGAAAATATAATCCTATGCGTCACCCAACAAATTCACATTTCCTCCTAACATTGGCATAATGGTGCCACATGATACAAGAGAAATAAAAATAATAATTATTATTATCATTAGAAAAAAAGGCCGATGCCTCAGTTGCAGACGTTCGAACAGATAGTCAAGTGCATCCCATGGTTTAGTGGGTAGAGGCAGGCAGAGTTGTGCGAGTCCTGCAGCCTCCTAATAGCCCACACTGTGAGAAGAACAGCATCTTCAGACACTGACTTGAAACGACATGCATGAAAGGATCACCCTACGTAGTGGGCTACATTATGCAATTTCACAGTGTCAGCCCCGACACAAGTGACCTTTACTGGTCACGGTCTCAGTTCGGCAATAGGTGAGACACGGTGTAATATTTCTATAATCAGCAGTAGCCACCAGGCTGGTATATAAAGCTGTAGTCAAACCTGCAGTCGGGCAGTGCTATGCATACAAAGAGACGTGCTGGTGATGGAGGAGGCAAGGGCGCAAAAACGCGCTCTCTCTCCGCACTGTAGCCTACCACTCCTTACCTTATCTGCAGTGTGGGCTATTTAAAGGGGTACACGTCTTAAACATGAAACTCCAGCGGTTTAGCAGCAGATCTGCTTCTCGCATATTGTGAAATCGGCCGGTTAATTTGTCATTTCCACGCTGCATCGCCATTTTTTTTAACAGCCAAAACATCTTTATTGCTTATTGTCTGGGATTTATTCCATCTTCATTTTAACAGCATCTTGTTCTTCTTTGTCAAATAGAATTATGGGCAGGCAGTAGTTTTATTGCAGCATTTTTTGCAAATATATCTTTTTTTATGATGAGGCTGTGGTTGTCAGACAGTGCCATGCCAACAGATTTTTCACAGTGTTCATACATTTACTTCAGTAACCTTGTTCAGCACAGTTACATGCTATCTGAACTGCAAATGTGTGCATAATGAAACATCTTTCCAAGTCAGGAGTTCATTTATACCTATATCAAATAGAATCATGGACAGGTAGTCAAGTTTTATTGCTACCTATTTTGTAAATATAGCATTTATTTTTATGATGAGGTTTTGGCTGTATGTGGTTATCAGTCATTGCTATGAAAATAGAATTCTCTTCTGTAGCCTTGTTCAACACAGTTACAACCTATTTGAACTGCAAATGTGTGCGTGATGAGACATCTTTCTAAGTCAGGAGGATTCGTGAGCTGTGATGTTGACAGAGAAAATCACTGGTATAATAGTAGCAGCAGCAGTTATGCATCCACTTTCTGCCTTGTAACCCTCCTATTTTTGAAATCATCTTTGGATATTGTTTCAACTGAGATCCTCATTGAATTTTTTTTCTTGCAACCTTTCCTGGCAACAAGACTCATTAATAATAGATACAAGGGTGACTAAAATAGAGCAAATACTCCATCATAGTTTTCTGCTATTCAAAATGACTCTCAAACTGGTCGATAGGAATTCCTTCCCCCATTGTCAGTACTGGAGAAGCACAATGACCAAAAATGACCTTACGTACGAGCCAAAGGTCAGAGGGAATCCCTTGGATTGGAGGGCAGGAAGTGAAAGAGCAAGAGGAAGAAATGGGGGGATGGGAAGGCCTGCCTGCGGGATGATTTGTGTGAGACTTGGCTTTGCCAAGGTTACTACTGGCAGCCCCAGGACCGTCAAGGGCTCCCAGCCTTTTCCCTTCTGTTTGTCTGCCTGCGTGCTGCCACACATGCGTACAGCTCTCACTGTCTCTTAATGGCTTTCCCAGGTTCCTCATGACAGCATAGCCATTATTTATGAGCCAGGGGCCCATTACAAAGACTGTTAATGCAGTCTCTCAAGCTCAGTTGACATTGCATTAGCTGGCTTGCTTTAATTAAAAGTGAAGGGTCCTAGCACTCTAAATGCTCTGTGCATTTTAATCATATGGAGACGTGGAGACGGGTGGTTGTGTAAGTTGGAGACAAGGGTGTCAACAATGAATTTGTTTCCAAGAGGTATTGATTTCAGGACACGCCCCCAATCCCCATCAGATGTTTCTTTGGCACAGTTACAGAGAGCAAAGGCAATGAACTCAGTAACTGAGAAAATGAAGGGTCATTATTGTTGAGGCTTGAGCTTTGTGGCAGGCTGTGCCGATCCAAGCCATTTAGCTTACTCTTTAATACATCTTCGGCATCAGGGAACTGATTGGTGTCCAGTCATGTGCCAAGAATGGGCCAGAAGAATGCAGGTTCTCTTCCAGTCAAACCCTAACTTACAACAGCTGTTCTTCCCAACCTTCAGCTACACCAATAGATGTCATCAATTAGCACAAATTCAACAAGTTGTGTCTCTGATTATTAAAAACAGCTGATGTAGTGTTTAGTTGGATTGAACACCTTCATGCTCTTGGCCCTCAGTGGCACATGACTGGACGTCACTGCTGCAGAGCAGCTGATGCAGATCAACAGATGGATGTGTAAAAGGCTATGCTAGAGGTGTACCCACTTATTCTTGATCAAAGATTGCCATGCAAGCCATATTTTTAGATCATCGGTGACCCAAATTAAACATTTGTTTTGTATATTTGGTAGCCTGTTATGATGTCAGGCTTGTCAGCTTTTTCATAGTTGCTGTCTCTACTGTCAAAACTAGTTATTCTTGTGGCCCTGGTCCCTAGAGCACAATACCCTTTGTATAGACACTGGAGATCTATAGGGAGTATCATATTCCTTGGTCCTTGACACTGCATTGCACCAGCCACAAGTTTAAAGCCTCCTTGACCACACACACACACAAGCACACACACACACACAAAGCCCCAAATTTCTCTATGATGAAGTTTAAATACCTTGTAATTTCTATTACCAGCTCACTGGCTAACATAATGTAATAAGATAACATAGATGAGCTGTGCACATCAAGCTCACCCTTGGATTTATTGCCACATAAAAACAGATTTTCTGCTTCTAGATATGATGACGCAATACCCTCCTGTGAATGATTCCTCATTAATGAACTCTTTCTCTTAAAATCATCACAATATCTGATGAGAGTCTTGTGCTGAAATGACCTCACCCTATGTGCTCTGACAATTTTTATTTTCTATGATGCTTTTTTCACTCCCAGGGCTACTAGTCCCACAACCTTGCTGGTAAATAGTGTTTTCTTCAATGTGTCTTCATTGAGACTCAATTTATTTAACCCTCTGGGAGGTGAGTCATTCCAGCATCATTTTGCTGGAGAGAGAAACAGTTACTGCAGTGCCCTGTAAAGGGTGCACATCCAGGTTATACATGCAACTACAGGACCTACTTAGAAAGTGGAGACAGAAAGCAAGAAGAGAGGCAGAGGTAAATAAATGTATTCTGATGCAGCTCCCTGTGTCCTTCTCTGTGTCCCTTGGAGCTAACAGTATATCTGAGGCAGGGTTGAAAGAGACAGGAAAAAGGAGGGATGGAGAGAGAAGAGAGGAATAGTGAGACGGGGTTATGAAGAGCGAAGGAGAGAATCGTACTCGTCAGATCGAGGCCCAGCGGGATGGGAGCAGACACTGGAAGAGAGCCAGACACCAGGAGAGGCACAAGGACACTGGTCCACTGCAGTATACTGCCAAGCTGCTCAGCTAGCCAGATAACCCCACATAGTAACACAGAAAGACACACACACCAGCAAAGCTTGTAGTCTCTACTTACATGTAACTGTAGGTGGAATTTAATTCACTACCTGTACTGTTATATTTTCAGTTGATGATGGTTTATATTTAAAAATTCAGAGCAGTCACTGCACGCTGCCGTTTGCAAGTCAAATCTTATTGAAATGAGCTCATCCACGCTTCACTCTTCATTTGTCAGTCGCATTGACAACAACAAAACCAAAACAAAGTTCATGGCCACATCCAATTCAGTAAGCTATCCTGATGCTGAAAGGAAGGACTATGAGTCAGTCAGCGAGTGAGTCAGTTTAACTGTTGCAGGAAAACCCTTATGTTATGCTGGGATTGCGCCTGTATAAAGGAGTGGAACTGAGCCGAGGATAACCATTTGTTCTAGTGACACTAGGTTATATTAAGCCACGACTTTACTAGAAATAAGGCACTGTTGTCTGTGGATTGAATAGAAACTAAGATCAATTTTTGCAATTTTTGTGTGACTGTGCTAATAAGCTTTTTACATGCATGGTGAAGCTCTTAGAGGGGTGGTGTCTGTATACTGATGCAGGTCCGACAAGAGGCTCACTTACATTTTTCTTAATGCACTGGATGCAATAGTAAAGTACAGCAGCAACTTGCTTTACCCCTGAAGAAATAGCTCAAAATCCAAGGTCTGTTTTTTTTTACTTCTATTTGAAAATGCAACAAATAATTTGTCACTTGAGATGCATGAATTTCCTATAGTATTATGCCAAAATAACATTCAGTTCTAGTTTATATTATAACGTATGGGCAGCATTGCTGTAAGCAGCACAGATGATTTTTAGTGATACTAGAATTTGTGTTGTAGGGGTTCAGGGCACCAAAATATTTGGTCCACCTGGCTCTTGCCGTCTGATCTACAGTAGACACTGCTGCCCGACCTGGCAGGCACTCTGACTCACGGGACATCTGGAGCATGTCCAGTTAGTCAAAGTTTCCCAGGTCGCATCCTAAGAATCACAAGCCATCAGTCTTCTTCTGAATGAACTTCTGCTGACTCGCATCCCAGTAATATTCATCTTGCATGTTTTTTTGTAACGCATGCAGACCCTGAGAAGTGCCTTAAACGAGAGCAAAAACAGTACCAAAAAGAATTTAATATGTCCAAAGTATTGTCACTGTTGTTGGACAATTCTTTTGCTCAGCCTCATTCTGTTGCTACGGAGACCGTCTCTGGGGACAGTTGAGCCAGCAGTGGGAGGAGGCTGGGTGGTGACATCACGCCTACAGTGTCTCTGGTGCCGCTGGGATATTTCAGGTAAAGTCACAGCACAATGACAAAGCACTTTTCATTCCCCCTGCAGAGTCAACTGCATTAGTGAAAAATGAATTAGCTCTTACAGAAAATGTAAAACAAATGATTTTTTTTTTATTTGGAGCCTATCGTTATCCATGCTTGATGTTATTCCCACACCTTGGACTTGTTTTCCAGCATATAACAGTAGCCTACATGAAACTCGACAGTCATTTCATGGTTGGCTCTAGTATTTCTTCCCACTCGGGGGAAGGGTATATGCTTTCTCTGACATGGTTTCCGGGCTTTCCTTTGTCTCACTGAAAGCGCTGAACACAGAGTCTTGATCCAGAAGAGTGAACTTTATGAATAGCCCCCAGAGTGCCATTACATGTACTCCAAAGAGCAGATGGATGAATGGCACCCAGAGAAACAAGAGCAATATGTCTCACGATTCTATTACTGGCAGAAATGAGATACAGTTTTAGGGCAAATACCAAGTCAAATTATCATTGGTGGGGAGGAAGAAAATGTGTTATGCTATAAACAGTTGCAGCCACAGTTGGAGCCACTGCTGAGCTCCCTTCACAAGTTTATCATCAACATACATTGGGACATTTCAAGGATGACGGGCTGCACCTCTCCTTGCAGACTCACTCCTGTTGGCATGCTGGGTATTATTAGAGGTAGCATGCTGCTGCGAGGCATCACTCGCCTCATGTGGTGAATGTTGGCATGACGAGGGCAGGGGAGATATGTGAGGAAAGGGGAAGCCCGGGGTCTCCTCCACCCCCACCCTGCTCAGCATGATCCTGCACTTGCACGCTCACTTCCGCCTGAAGCCAGCGTCACGGCACAGAAAGGACCAGCTGTGGAGCTGACTATATATGCATTTATCTGTGTCTTTATGTACGTGTGTGCGCGTGTGTGTGTGTACATGCATTCATGCCAGATCATATGTGAGCATGTTCCTAGTTAGTGCAGAATGCCTGTGTGTCCTCCCCAGTACAGTTTTCAAATGCCCAGGATTCCACAGTAGAGCGTATTCAGGCATACCAGCTGCGACCATCTTACAGCTGTGGAGCACTCAAGTGTGCTCATTCTCACACAGACACACTCATGAACACACACAACAGCATGCACTCACTCATACACAGAGATAAAGACAGAAACAGATAGAGAAAGACCTAGTCACTGTTTCAAACTAGCACCCAGTTAAAAAATTTTTATTTAGTTTTATTTTTGAGTCCTCCCTTCATCATCCACCAAGATTTCAGAGTACCTCAAAGTCAATAGCTATGATAAGGGGCTGTGTGTTCTCCAGTAACACATTCCAGCAGGGCTGCATGCGCTTTAGTTCTCCTTGTAGGATCACCATATTGCTTTGCTGATGAAGACCAACCAACTGTCCAGCAAAGTGAAAATATTCCGAGCAGAAATAGCTACAGGTGTTTTTAACTAACATTGCTGCAGAGCTCACTTGCTAAAAACTTTGGAGGCAGTGGAACTCACAAGAAAGTCCATGTCTGATGCCATTGCTGGCTGAAGCTCCATATCTGACTGATGCACTTTGCTATCCCTTGCCTCCTCTGCTGTAATGGTAGACTGGAAAAATACAATGGTGGATTTATACCCAGGAACAACACAAAATCTGCATGCCATGCTAACAAGCTAACACTGCTCCTGGTGCTTGATGTGCTAATGCACACAGGAGTTTGATTAGTTTTAGGCACCAAAACTACTTGATTAAGGTTAGGGAAAGGTCATGGTTGACATTAGCAAGTTGACGGAAAACAAACTAGTCGTGGTTAGGTTTAGGCACCAAAACTACTTAGTACAAAACTACTTACTAAGGATCCTAACTGACTTTGCATTGGCATTGTTTACCCATTCCGTGGCACCACCATGTAATGCGTTGTGAGGGAAGTTGTGCTTATTTCCCGTATTTCTGTGAGATCAGCCTCATTCTTGCAGTTTCATGATGTTTTCCACACCCAGTGATGACAATGAAAATGTTTAATTAAAAATTCCATATTTCAGTTTACCATGCCTTTAATGCTGGGTTCTTTGCACAGACTCTGTGCTGGATGTTATATCTACATCTTCTTGCACAAATCACATAACATGTCATCATCAAGTATTACAGAAAAAAAGGATGAGGCGAATGAGTGGTCTCTTGGGTGGTAGAGGAGATCTGAAGTTTATCATTTATTCAAAGAATGTTGTTACAAATAGCGCTTCTCTCTCAAAAGTCATTTAAAGGCTCTGAACTGCAAATAATTTTGCTGTCAGCTTCCCAAGTTTGGGTCTGCTGGGAAAACTGAAAAGCAATGATTGATTAATGGACTTGATAACTTTGAAAAAGCTAGATGTGCAGTACATTTCATCTCATGAGGGAATGTTATCTCAAACATTATTCTTTCAAATCTATTAAGGCTAACACGATGAGTCTAATAAATTCACTTGCAATATCGCCCTTACCTCCTCACAAACAAGAACATGGGTCTCCAGCTGAACTGCAGGTGTCCCACTCCTGTTGAGCTCTGCTGGAGATGATTAATGATGTTGGGGAGAACTCGCAGACACGTTTTCATTTTCCCTTGGTTAAAAATACGATGAAGTAGGACTTTATTTCCAGCTGGGGAGTCAGAGGGAACAGAGCCACTCAGCAGTTCTGTGGCAGGAGCACCTGGAGCTGTGCGCTGGATATTTTCTGGATCGTAGGACTGAGGTCTGTGTTGCTTAGGGCCTGAAGGAGAAGACTCAAATAGGAACCTGCAATGGTTTAAAACTGTGACATTGAGTGCAACATTGAACACATTATGAAATACAGTCAATACAAAGACAATAGGTGAAATCATGTACTGTTAGTTTGAATTCATTTCTTCTGTTCCTCTTCAATTGCTCTTCATTTTAGACACTCAAATAATTTGGCTGCATATGTTTGTGTGTGTGCGTGTGTGCACGCAAGCATATGCATATTCATATGTGGACATGCACACATGATCCCCTATTTTGTTTTTGTTGTTGTTGTTGTTGTTGTTTTTTCAGGAGAACTTCATGTAGTTACTTTGTCATGTTTTCTATTTTTCCATTCTTGTTCAATTGTCTTTTTTCTTCATAGCTTTCTGTGTGTGTATGTATGTGCGTGCGTGTGCGTGCGTGCGTGTGCGTGCATGTGCCTGTGTGCGTTTGTGTGTGCATGCGTGCGTGTGTTTGACACAAATGCCTTTTGCTTTGCAGACAAATTCAGTCTTTGCCTCCACTTTGTTTGACAGAGGAGACGAAAGCTTTGATGTGGTGCAACGAAGCAGGACTTAAGTTTTTAAAAATCCAATATGTTCAGACACAAATTTATCATAAGCTGTATTGCCATTTCTATGCTTGTTCAAAGTCTCAGCAAAGTGTAAGCAAGTAGAGTTGGTGTGCACTCTGGCACACCAAGTGTAATTCCCCTCGTCCACTGGGAGACTCAAGAATTATGGGTCAGGCAAAAGCCTCTGGGCGGAATTCAAGGTGGTTTCCTGGCCTGCATGACAAATCCCAGACAGTCACATGGCAAACACTAGGACAAATCACTGTGTGTGTGTGTGTGTGTGTGTGTGTGTAAAAGTCACTTGATCTATTTTCAATCCATGCCTCTGAAGACAGAGATGAAAAAAAAAACAAAAGGCAGGAGACATTATTGGAATGCTATTCCAGCACCAAAAACAGCGTGAGTTTTCAAGCAGAGCAGAAGACATGATGTACTATATTTTACCCCAACTGTCA
The DNA here is from genome assembly GCA_900302555.1 of Myripristis jacobus. Lineage (NCBI taxonomy): Eukaryota > Metazoa > Chordata > Actinopteri > Holocentriformes > Holocentridae > Myripristis > Myripristis jacobus. The sequence goes on from OMLB01001850.1 coordinate 9,029, forward strand.
TACTTCCCAAAACACTGTCATATACTCATTCTTCATCCTTTCCTTCTTCATGCTTTCATATGTATAAGAAAGGGCAAAAATGTTTTCTGCATTCTCTGGATTCTATGATTTATATCCACTTGCAATAGTTCAGTTGGCACACTTGAGGGCAGTACTGAGCTGTGTTTCCAGCATGAAGTCTACTCTGTTCAGCAACATCAACCAATAACACTCAGCTCAGCATGAAATCGAACATGAATAAGGCTACGTCTCAGGTGAATTACAAATCCTGTCTTAATTTCTCAGTAACACAGCAAGTAGTACACAGGGGAAAATTATAAGTGTCTACCCTTTGAATTTTGTGCCAATTTTTGATGTCACACTAATCACTGGAGACATGCTGTAGATCAAAATGAGAGATCTAGTCTTAAATATGCATTTATATTACCATTGAAATGATGCTGATCAGTTCAATGACAAACAGAAGCTGAGAAACTGTATGCTAACAAATAAAATAAAAATAAATATGAAGTAAATTCAGAATGCATTTTATTATTGTATTACATTTCATATTGCATTGATTCTAAATAATTTCTGAAACTTTTTGGGGTAACATTCAAACAAGGGGTACAATGGCATGATTACTGTAGATTAGGCCAACATGATTAGTCTAGTTTTGCATGTTTCCATGATTAATTATCAAGCCCATCTGAAGCAACCAACGTGTTTGTGTGGAGAGCAAACACAACTGTGAAATTAGTGCCATTGTTTCATTTGACTCTTTTGAGTTTCACTTTGTTTCAACATGTCACATAAAAGGAAGTTTGACGTCAGTTCTAGTTGGCATGCCAACTCGGACTGGAGAACGCCTCTGAAAAAGCAGCAGCTGAGGTGTGCTGATGCGGGCTACCCTATCTGCAGAATTCCAAAATATTCAATGCGTTTAATCCATAACTTATTTCTCAATATGCCAACCTGTCACCTAGGGCTCATCACCTGACCCAGTGGACGAAT
>OMLB01001852.1:8017-18735 GCA_900302555.1 Myripristis jacobus
CTTACAATTCACTGCTATGGTTTCCAAAAAAAAAAAAAAAAGTGTTGGACACTTCTCGCCTTCAAATGTTGTCTCATAAAGACAAAAGGTATTTTGTTCTCTCCCAAAACTTTAAATCAAATTGGCAGAGCCTTATTATTTTGCTTGCTGATTCCTCAATCACATGTCATAGGAAAAAAAAATATCATGCTGCATGAAGGGCGGGACCCCTCCTCCCCCTCCTGTGGCGCAGAAAGAACCGGCGACTTGAAGACAAGAGTTGAGTTGATCCGTGTGGCCCGGGGTGTCCGTGGAGTTACTTTAGTGCCTTGGCATCCGATGCGGGGGCAGAGCCAGGCGCGTGGGCTTTCTGGCTGGTGTTTTTGGCATCATCCCTGGCCGCAGGGCCCTGGGCAGTGGGGGCGGGGCTGGGGCCCGAGCTGGCCTGGCTGTGCGGGCGGCTGGAGGGCAGGGAGGGGTGCCGGCGACGTCCATCCCCGCTAGACGAGTGTCTTCTGCGCCCTCCTTCCTCCATGGGAGGCTGTAAGCAAAGACACTCATGGTGTTAGATTAACTGGCAAAACGGAATAAGACAGAATAAATAAATTTACGAAACAAAACAAAAAGTCAATGTGATCAATTCTTTTATAAAAGGCAGAGTAGGAAAAAAATTCATTCATCCAGTTTTAAGTTTGTGTTCTAGGACAACAATAGAGAGGTGGTTGTGATGACAATGCAGCAATAGCTACCATTTTCAGATGATTTTAGGACTTGCAGAAACAAAGACTAAAATCTCTGTCCAAATATAATAAAAATACCACTTGGCCATATTCATGGCTGAGAAAGCCGGTGTGCTGAAGGCATCCTTTCAGAGGTGTATGTGCAGGATATTTCCCTGCAAACTCGAGCCTGGTGTGATCAGGTCTGGTCAAAAATAAAAATGGAAGCATCAAGCCTGGCATCAAGACTATTCTACTTACGTCAATCCTGAAATCTTCCAGACGCTTAAACTTGCTCAGGTACTCCTGCAGCTTTGGGTCAATCTCCATGTTCTTGGCTTTGGAGTATTTCAGGAAGGCCCAGAACTTCTCCAATCCGTAAAGCTGGCCTGTGTGTGGAAAACAGAGAGATCTTAAATCTAGCAAGAAATAAGCATAAGCAAGCTTCAACAGTACAATCACAAGTGGCTTTTTTATTGGGTTAGATGGCACTGAGGACTCAAACACATTCAGTTAGGTCCATAAGTATTTGGACAGTGACACAATATTCATAATTTTGCCCTTGTACACCACCATAGTGGATATGAAATGGAGTAATAAATATGTAATTGAAGTGCAGCCTTTCAGCTTTAATTTAAGGGGTTGAACAAAAATATGGCATTAACAGTTTAGGAATTACAGCCAGTTTTAAACATTGTCACCCAATTTTCAGAGGCTCAAAAGTCACTGTGGCCTTTTCCCTCATTATTCCATGACAAATTAAGAGAATAAAAGGTCTGGAGTTCATTCCAAGTGTTTGCATTTGCATTTGGTCGCTGTTTATCAGAACCATCAACATGCGATCCAAAGAGGTGTCTCTGCTGGTGAAGGAGGCCATCATTAGGCTCCAAAAGCAAATAAAATCTATCAGACAGATAGCAACAACTTAGCCAAATCAACGGTTTGGTATATTGGATATATGCCAATGAGGTCACTGATTAAGCTAATTAATGCATTACGGGCAGTACAAATGTGAATTTTGGAAGTTAAAATCATTTTTTCTGCATACTGTATGGAGGGAAACTGTCATGCAAGTATTAAATGTCCTGTGCTGTTCTCCCTCAATTCCCCAAAAGTCCCAAAAACTGTGTTAGGGCAGCAGTGCATAAGAAAAGTTAACTGTAGGATTCCCTTCCCATTTTTCTGTGACAGACTTAGATTAAATAAACTGAGATGAGAAACTGGGCATGTTTGGGTGTAAAATGAGGGAATGTGGGATCTGGTTTTCTCACCGGCTTCGTAGTCTTTGACAGTTTCCTCCTGGAAGTCCTTGAAAATGTCTGGTCTGAACTTCCTTTCAAGGCCGTAGCTGTAGTACCTGAAGAGGCACTCCAAACCGTACCTGTAAAAGAAAGAGAGAGAGAGAGAGAGAGAGAGAATTAATAACTGAAAGTGTTTGGAAAATGGATGCAGACAGTGGGGATAAAGCCTGAGGCGATGGACCAATCCCAGGGACTGCTGCTGAGAGTAAGAGGAAAAAAAATAACATAATTGAAATTACTATTGTGGAGATTAAAATGATCTTCATTTCTTGGTCCAGTCCCTTGTCTGTTTCAGACTCTAGAAACAGATGCAACTTGCAAATACTCTGTTACTCAGGTAAACCAACCACATTACTGCTACATAATAATGTGGTATGCTAGTCATTCTGGGGAAGTTCTTTTTTTTTGTCTTCACCGCCCTCCAAGAAAGGTCAGTGTTTTGGCACCCTGTCTTGCTCAAGCTACAGAAACACGTTCTTCCTAATCCCATTGTATTCAGACATAAAAATAAATCTCTATCGCAAGTCTTCTTTTTAATATTGTCAACACGAGAGGTGGAAGAAAACAATGAAAAAGTGTCTTGCTTTGGACAGATGAAACAATAAGCTGCAACAAAACCAGAGAAGAAGCTGAGGCAGAGAATTTCTTCGGGCAGCAAAGAGGAACGCAGCAGAAGCATTTTGCAACCATTTATGAAAAATTTCACTACATTTCATATACATTACTGTTCCGTGTGAGCCATTATGTTCCACAAGGGAAGAGTAGATTTGATTTACTTCAGTGCAGTTTAATTTGATGTTATCCAACCAATTAATTGACAAAGAACTATGAAGACACAAAAAACCAATGGGAATGACACGTGTTGTGATAACTGCATCACACACTGTAAACACAGCGTCCCTGGATAGCTCAAGCAATTTTTTTCTTTGTGGTTAAAAAGTGCTTCAAAACATTCCCTGTATTTTCTGACCTCAAAAACAAATTCATGCCCAGGTTCCTTACCTGTATCCCTCTTTCCCGTCCTCTACCACTAGCTGCCGGAATTCCTCGTACATCTTCCTGTTGAAGTGATCCCGTAGGAAAAACGACCAGAAGCGGAACAGCGTGTTCATCTCCTGTGACTGGCCGATTCCCAGGCGCTTTCGCTCTGTTAGTCAAGAGCACAGAGGTGAGGGGTCAGCTGGGAAAAATTATATTAGACTGCTGCAAATCCAAGACTGTGGCAGCTAAGAATGGTAAGGGGTTTGCTGGATTGTTGTTCCTCAGTGTACATTTCTATACTGAAATGCAAGTTTACACAGAAAACATTTAACATTTTATCTGCAGGAAAAGAGATAATGATAACAGACAGGGCTACACAATACTGTCTGAATTGTGTCCAACATAAAGAAACAGCTGCTTCAATATCTGAACAGGATCTAGAGGAAGTTCTAGTGATACTTTACTTTGGGAGCTTTTCGTTTTTCATAATGCACACTGCCACAGGAGTTCAAGACAAATAAAGCTTCAACACTACCTGCCTGCCCTTACCACCCACAAGCACTATTTTTTTTCCTCCCAAAGCTTCCCAAAATTCCCTCTTGATCTAAATCCCATAGCTACAATTTAACTCCTTCCTGGTTTGATATAATGCTGTTTAGTGCAGACAAGATCTAAAGGGGATGACCAATGTGGTCTCTACTACAGTTGGGTTCACCTAATGCAATAAAATGCATGCAACACAAACCTCCCCAGGAGTTTTTTTTTTTTTTTTTAAAATACATTTCCTGACTTTCCCTATGTGGAATTCACCTCCCAAAAATTCCATCATAATCCAAAAATCCATGACCTACGGGAAGGTACAGGTAGAAGGTATATTGCTTGGTCTCAAATAAAGTAAATGTGACATATCCGTCAGTGTTGTCTGTACCATTTAAGCAGCGCCGACGGTACTTGTGGTAAACGTGTTGTGTGAAGCCGTTCTCCTTGAGCAGCTCGTGCGATGGGTGCTGGAACTTGGGGAGGGACTGAGGTGTGCAGCCAACGTTACCCAGGGCCGGGGTGCCCTCCGACGGGCTGGCATTGGAGCTGCAGAGCAGGGAGAGGGAAGAGTCATTAGATCCACTTGCAGAATTACAGAATTACCTCAGCGCTGAGGGTGACAAGTATAGTCTGGCATGGCCTGCACGGTATGCAAGGTCTTTAATCCACAGAGGTTTTGTGAGACTCTGCAAGACGTCAATTAATGTCTCCACCAAAGTCACCCAGAAAAAAATCTCTGTGCATTCACTGCACTAGGGAATTAAAGCTGCATTATGCAACCTTGCATATCAGCAGCTATAAATGCCAGCAAGAACTAATGGCTTCAAATTTTTGAGTATAAAACATGAGATCAGTGAAAAAAACACAGAGGGCCAAAGAGGAAAATATCTTGCCTTGGTAAATAATAATAATAATGATTCTCAACATAAAATCATCAAAACAAACTTTAAAACTTTAAAAGCTCAAAACCAGAATTTCATTCGGGGTTTATTTCTCCTTCTTGGGATCAATAAAGTACGCTATCTACCCCAAATATACCAAGACAGATGCTCTTCACTATGGCAGAGCCAAACGATGATTTAGCCAGACTGAAATTCAGGTTTTTCACATCAACATCTTCCCAATCACATCTTTAAAATTATCCTTAAAAAAGTAATCCCATTGAAAACTAATATGAACATCATTACAGTAATGTTCTCCCTTACTGTCAATGGGTAGCAAAAGAAATCAGGACCAATAACTTCCCCTGGAGGGAGGGAGGGTGTCTCACCTGACGGAGGCGGTACGGGAGCGATGTTCTCTGGAGTCCATCACCCAGCCGACGTGACACTCCATGGGAGGGTTGGAGCTGTGTCGGGTCTTCCTTTTCCTGGGGGTCTGCACGGGTACAGGAACAGGATTGCAGTATTTTAACAAGCGGGTTAACAATAATAAAATGGTACCCGCATGGCTGACCCTGTTGCAGGTGAATGGAGAGATCCTGACAGTAAAATGTATATGTTTGTTCGGTAAGCAGAAATGTTCAGTGCACATCATGTTACTTCACTTGATGCTAATAAACTGACTGCATCAGGACCCTTAAAATGATGCACTTGAGGTAATTTTTTGTTGATTCTTGCTATCCTTAAATGAAAGGAGAGTGGAGATAAATCTTAGCATTTTATGACTGAAAAAAACTGTAAAAACAAATGTTAATCTTGGATCCATCCAGATTAGAAGCTAGCCCGAGTGAAGAAGGATGTGTGCAGACCAAGTATGTTGGAAGCGTTTTTAATTTTTAAAAAAAAATTTTTTAACTCTAGATATCTGTTTGGCCAAGTGAGAACAATGTCGTCTGAGCTCACATACTAAATAACAGAGAGTACTCTGATCCTACTGCAGGAAACAATAATTCCAGGATGATCAATCATTCCTTTTGACTTTATGAGTATAAGAGGTGGAGCCAGTGATTCCTTATGCTTGGCAAGTGTAGCACAACAAAATGAACTGAAGGAAAGCTGGAGTCGGGACTGATGCACGTATGGAGAAAAAAAAAACACCGACAAAGGTTCAGAACGACGAAAAAATAACTGGGTACTAATGCATACTAACAGGTACTAATGACCCATAGCACCTTACCTTTGCATCGACAGGCCGACTTTCCTTCACCACTGGGTAGAAACGTGGCGTCATGGTGGGGTCCTTCCGGTGAGGGGTGCGAGGCGTGCGGGGCGTCCGGGCACTGCGGTAGTTGGGCGAGTCAGGCACGGTAGTGGGGAGCGAGCGAGCTATTGTGGAGGGCTCGGGAGCACCGAAGAGTTTGTTCGCCAAGGCGTCTGTGGGGACTGAGGATGCGAGAGAGGAGAGTTGTTACAAATCAGCAGAATAAGAACTAACAACTAACCCTAACCCTAACAGTCAGAAAACAAATAATTTTTGTGGTGTCACAACTTCAATAAAAAGCTTGACAGAAGCTGTTTAGCTTTTTACATATTACAAGACAGTCTGTCAACAGATGACTGACTAAATCCTTTTAAAAAAATTGTCATTGCAAAAGTTGACAAAAGCTTTTTAGAAAATAACACTACCTGAAATTTTGTAGCCAGCATTTTAAAGGCATTAACAATTCTATCTTCAAACCACAGCATTTTGTAACCAACCTTAAGATGCTCTACAATGTTAATAAAGACTCAACATGCTTTGCTTTCAGCCTAGAAATGATTTTTCAAATACAGACATCAAATTATTTATTTCATTATTTTTAAATAACGGGTAAGTCATCCTGGAATATAGCTCTTCAGTAAAAGGGTCGATCTAATGTCACAGCTTCAACGGCAGTCTTTTGTTCATTATTAGGCAAGCTCTGAGTCACAGGACTCATTATAGTTTATCTGCTAATGTGTGATGTCAGGCCACACAGCTATTTCCACTTGAACAACAGGGACAGAAAAGCTGGTTTCCATTAGACTATAGTGCCATTAACTGAGGTGCATTTAATAAGTGACCCTGTAGGTTTGACCTGGTTTACTTAAAGGAAAGATTGCTTGGTCTAATGAACAAGTACTGGGGAAACTAATGTGTCCCTGTTGGTATTCATGTGAGTCTGTGTGTCTCTGTGTCCTTACTCTGTTGGGGCCGTGGGGGTCCTGGAGGAACTTCCTGGTTGGGATCAACAGGAGGTTCAGGGGTCAGGCAGTCAAACTGTTCGCGACTGATCAGGTGGACCTTCTTGAAGTTCTCCACCTCTTGCTGCAAAACCAAGAACATCAAGGAAGAAGCATTAATGACAGCATTTGAAATGGCGGATGTGTCATTGTAATCTGGCTGATCAGTATAATGCTTCGGTCCTGTGCAATATGTCAGTGAACAATGGAAGGTTGATCAGCTATTTAGGGTGTTTTCACACATGCCTTGTTTAGTCTGACTGAATCGAACCCTGGTTTGTTACCCATTTGGTGTGGTTTGTTTGAGCAGGTGTGAAACCAAAAACTGCACTAGGATATGGACCAAAACAACCGGATCTCAGCACAGATACAGATAAATTTTGGAGCAGTTTGTTTGTGGTGTAAACGTGAACCGACCAATATCTGACCCAACTACAGGAAGCACCGTATGTTTTGGACTGAAGCAGCTCCCGTAGCTCAGGTGCGCATTGTAGACTCTTCACTAGTACCAGAAACACGCAACTCAGTAACATTGGGAACTTGCAGTTAGCAACACAGCAACAAAATGAATCATGGGTTGACATGGAGCACTGAGGAAATATATTGCCTTCTAGGTATATAGCGCAAATGAAGAAATGCTAGAGCTGCTGATGGTGCTCCATGTCCATGTTGGATAATGTTTTGGTCAAATCCATTTGTACAATAAAGTGGGAGAGGAGGAAATACATCTCAGAAGTAAAAATACCCTTTCTCCGCCTTTCAACCTGGCAATATTTGTCTGACCCTGCCTAAAAAGCAGCCTGACATCTACCAAGTGTGAAAACCTATTTATTGTTATTGATCCGACAGAACTGATTTAACAAAATTTTGCTGTATTACAGAACATAAAAAGATGGATTTGTTCCACAGAAAATTCAATAAACAAATGGAAGGAAGTGTACAAAGAATTATGTATTGCTTTGCTCCCTGATTTGGCTATAAGAGAAACAGGTCTTCACTATATGCACACAAAAAGTGCTGCAAAAAATAAATAAATAATAACAATTCTAAAGTTCAAGTTCAGGTTTATTAAGAGCCCTCTCTGTTTACAGTCTCTGCTGATGTAATAAAATGCGAACAAAAAGTAAATGTAAAAAACCCATTTATCAGTGACCAACCTTTTCTGGAAGAGTTTGGAGACTGAGATACAGCAGCAACACATTACTGCTAATATCATGCTTTTCAACTTCATGTTTCTCTAACGCTAGGCTCTCTACACGAGTACACCGGCTAAAAACTGACTAAAACAGGACTAACATGAGCAGACACACCAAAAAGTCCACAAATGCCCTGAATGTTCCTCAAAGCTGACACCAGCTGGAAACCAACTGCTAAAAACTCCTGGCAACAGTGTGTTATCACAAAAATTACTCCTCCTACTATGACAACAACACAACTTAAATTGGATACTACCACAACATCTGCTTCTACTAATATACAGCGAGCTTAGCGTACACTGATCATTTCACCAGGCTCACAAGATGCAACTCACTCTTTCCTCCACACTGAACCAAGTGTCCTCTGATCTTTGAGCGTCCATCTTTGTTCCCCCAAGAAGCTCGTCCACTAGACCCCACGGGCCGAGGCCTCGTCGTGGGTTTATTTATAAAAAAAAAGCCCGCTCTGTTCCACACGCCACTGGACGTATGCCAGGGAGCACGTGAAGGCCCCACAAAGAGCACAACAATACCACAATGGGCAGTGGTGACAACAAAACACACCCCAAATAAAGATCCCCTCTCTTAGACAGGAGCTTTCTGTTGTGTGGGCTTTGCCATATCCAGAAACAGCTCTAACTAAAGAATAATATATCTACACATCATCCAGCCTTGGGCAGAAACACCTCCAATATGACAGTATACATAACATGGAAGCTGTCAGAAAAGGCCACCTTGACTTTACCTGTAATGGCTGTGCTGTGTGACTCAGTGTTGCCTCTGAACATGTTTCCAGGCAGGTTGGAAAGGCTTTTGAAAACCAATTCTGTCCTTTAAGTGGGTTTGTGGCTTCATTTCAAAAGGTAGGGGAAACACTAGTACCTGAACTGAATGGATACATGGATGGAAACTGTGGTAGATATAATAGGTATATTATTTCAAGAGAATGATGTAAGATGTACTGAGCTGTCGGTACATCTGAGCAGTCGTTATAATCCTGAGAAGTCAGTACACAGATTACATAGCCACTATACAGACATGGTCAGAGCAACATCAGTTTGAGTCAAGCTTGAAGGCTTTAATTTAGAGACGTTAAACAAAATGTTAGATTAGTAATTTTAAATTAGTAGTTAAAACAGTATTTAACAGTTAGAATAGAATTAGTAGTTTAGAATTAGTAGGACCTGACCTCAACTAGATTATAATAAAAGTTCTGAAGGACTACTTCACCTACAAACACACAACTAACTAAATAAATAAGTAAATTATCTCAATTATGTATTATAACTGCTATATTGCTTGCTTATAGGTCTCATTGTAATGATTGTTAAGTAATGTCCAAGTTTATCTAATGTAACCTCACTTTGATGGCTGTGAAATGGCTTCCAGGTAAAGTTCACACATGGAAAGTGACCAAATCTTATTGGCAATTAGCTACCATGGGGTTTATAGATGTATAAGGTCACCTTGTGAAATAAATTCCTGGTATGATAAGGATTTCGCTGAGTGAGAGTTAAGAATGTACAAACTAAATAATACTAAGTGATAAAGGCAAAGTTTCCTTTTGCTTGGCCCATCCACAGGAAGACAAAAACAGGGTCAGATGCAGAAGAGCAACCCACTGTCTCAACAAGGGTGAAATCACTACTACATGTAGTCGACAAATGCAAATCAACCCTGTTATGAATGAACCACCACTCACCTTGATGGTGGCGTACTCGGGTTCGTACGTATCATCCCACAGGTCCTGCTCGTAGTAGTAGAGACCGTCGTTGATCACTTTGACCAGCTCGCTTGTCAGTTTGGAGCGGGATGTGTGCTGCCCTGTGCGGTCGCCTCCCGGGTGCTTCCTCAGGTACGGCGGCGTCTGCGTCACAATCAGGATCTTGTTGACGTCGCGGTCATCGATCTCGCCGTCAGAGTCCTCGTCGGACCAGTCAGTGAAGGTGTTGCGGCGTCCATCCATCTGCTCCATCTCCTCGTCGAACATGAAGTCAAGCTCCTCCGGTTCATCCTGCTCTGCTCCATCCTGGTGAGGGTGAAAAAGTGTTCCGAACTCAATCACTTGAACATGTTTTACCTTTTGACCACCAGATGTCATTAGTCACCATCTGTTATTCATTTCTATGGGGGAAATGAGGTATGAACATGAGGCAGGTTTTAGGGTCTCTATGTTCCAAGTATGTAGAAATAGTTTGGAGAAAATTTTAATTATGAGTAACAGGAATTGTTTCAGCAGGTTCCTGCAGATTTTCTTGCACACCTTATTGGCTGTGGCGGCGGCGGGGGAAGGCGATGGTCCAGGCTGGGGCACTGGGGAGCGAGATGAGTCTTCCTTTTCTTTCTGCTGCTGCTGCAACAACAAGGGCGTCTACACATCAGTTAAACAACACTGGCCAAGGAAGAGGATGGAGGAGGGAGAGGAGGAGGAGGATGAGGAAGAAGAGGGGGAAAGAGGATGGGCAGATTGATGAACAGACAGATGGATACGCATGTGGAAAGTAAAGATTTAAAATTAACAGAAGGCCATAGGGGGAAATCATAAATAATCACTGATATAATACAGTCAATGACTTGAGAACTACAGACATCTCTAAGGCCCATTACTCTGGTCGACTCTCTTCCTGAAACACACATCATTCGGCTTGTAGTTTACTTTCTCTCTACTGACCTTGGGTCTGGCTGGGGAGGGTCTGGGTCTCTTCTTAACCTCTATCCAAGACTCTGAGTCCAGGTCTGGGAGGCTGGCGGATAGGCCCTTGGGCATGGTCTTCAGGTTAGACGTGTCTGGCTCTGTCTTTGTCTGTACCGGTGTGGCGGCTCTGGGGGAATCTTGCAGCAGACACAGAATAAGATCGT
>OMLB01001857.1:0-10794 GCA_900302555.1 Myripristis jacobus
TGAAGCCGCCAGCAGACCTGACATTAGAGGGGGAGGTTTAAACCCTGGCAGCAGGCTTAATCACTGCACACGGACTGCTCTGTGAAGGGGTTTGGATAATCTGGGTGTGAATAACATTTTAGGTATGAAGGAGAAAAGGGGGGATGCTTTCCCTCTCCAGCTGTTCCCTTCATCCCAATAACTTTCTCAAGGGATATTATGTTTTTGCCACTATTCCTGTGATTCAGCAGAGCAAGAAAAGGAAACAGGATGGCGTAGAGTTGGAAGAAACATTGCCAGGTACAAGTCCACATGACGGCAACCATCCGTCCTGCTGAAGCCCTATGAGCTCCAGTGGGCCTGAGTCTGCCCGCTGGTCTCCCTGTGTAGAGGGCAAGCGAAAAGAGAGCTCCCTTCTGAAATCAAATCAAATTTGACTGTAAGTTCGGGCTGGACAATTAATCATAATATTATTGTGATCGTAATATGGCTAAATGCAATATTAAAGTGGCAAGAGCTGCATTTTTTTTTTCATGAAGGTCAAATGTGTGTCAAAATACCACTTTAAATGAAGTGTTCATGGCCTGGTGTACAAATCGTAAGCCTTGACGTACCAGTAGTTTCCTTCAAATGTAAGAAAACATGTTTGTTTGGTAGAGACACCTGCAAAAATCACACCATCATTATCACAGTTTTTTCAGTGAAAATTAAAAAATGATGCAAAAATGACCATTTTTCAGAGTATTTGCCCACACATCATTGGGACAAACAAAACACTGCATCAAGTTACAGCATAACATACAGCAACTTACATCTACTCTGTAAAATAGGCTGTTACAATTGTTGGTGACTGTGACCTCCATATGCCTGTCTTAGCTTCTGCCTCACAGCTCTTATGATGAGCTACAGTGCCTCATGCAGTCACTTTCAGTCTCAGTTGAATCCTGAATTATCTAATTTAAGAACAGCCCTGAAGGCATACAGGCCAGCTTGTGGCCTTAGAGGACCCGGGCCTATTTTAATTAGCACTGATAACCATGCTCGTAGGACAGCCTCCTCTGGCCCAGCTATTATCTAGCAAGTGATTGTCTTACCAGAGACCGTGACTCTTCCCTCCTCCCCTCACCTTGGCTGGGGTCATGCAGATGTCAAAGTTAACACATTTACCTGCTCTACTGTCGAAGCACCATGACAGGCCCACCGGTAGGCCCATATGTCCGATGGCTAGCTACCAGGGCTGTAATGAGTTTACTGGCTGTGTTCATGGTCGACCCAACATATGTCATCTGCTTGACAGGCATAATGATATTCCAAAAGTTGGAAATGTTTCCTCGACGCCAGTGTAAAATGCCCTGGCAGGTTTCATTTTACATCTCGGGCAACCTGTTGAGAGGACCAGTGAAACACTTTTCATATTTCCTCTGTTTTGGCTGAGCCGCTTCAGCATCTCCCTCAGCCCCCTCTGCTGAAAGCGCTGAACTTTTCTCCACTTCTCATCCACGTGACGGAAGGCTGACTTGTGAAAAATATATTAGAGAATTGTCAGTTTAGTTGGCGCTGCAGCAGTTTGGTGGGTTATGCTACGGTAGCAAAGCACATCAAATATTAAAGCGCTGCTGTCAGGCTTAATGTTCTGCAGTGATCTGGTTTAGCATGTCTAATATAGGAATGCTGTCTCAGATGACGAGGAGAATTACGCCCCCTTCAACCCCCCATCAACTCCTCTCTTCTAGCAGATGTGCTCATGCGTTCTGCTTTTAATGATGATTTCAAAAGACAGCAAAACCCTGCACTGCTGCAAGATCCTGGTCGTGTGAAGCCAGTAAGAGCAAAGGAGAAAGACCCAGTACAGATGTTTGGTAACAGGATTACTGTGCAGCAGCAGAAGCAGTTGTACTTTATTGAGTTACCAAGTAGTGACCACATTCACATGCCATCACACAATTGACTACCCTGTTCACAGCCGGTGCTACATTGAACTATTTCCTGGTGGCCATTAAGGCAGTGTTTGCAGCAAAGATCGCTTCATCCATCTATCCCGGCAGCTGAGCCAAAGGTGTGCTTGTTATGTGTGTGAAATATCAGCACCGCAAACTCTTGAGGTCTTAAACCTGTTTCAAATGTTTGCTGCAGGTCTTTTGCATGTTGTACCTGGTTGGTCCATCGAAGCTCGGATGGCCAAGTTATCACAGAATCTCTTTCATCTGTATTTGCTCTTGAATCTGGTGGACCGTGCAAGGAGTCATTGGGAAAAATGTGAAGTATCTATTCATGGCCAAGCAGCTGGTGCAAACCTGAGTCATGGCCGGGGTCTACTGAAGGCTGTCTCGTAGGAGAGGAAGTCATGGCCCAACAGATGTCTCGTCAACGAATGCCTCCCCAGTGAGCATGCCACTTCTGCTGTTCACTCACCCATCCGCTGCCTCGCACTCCAGAAAATCCTCATCATCTGACCGACCAGTTTAATCTGAAGACTCTGATCTTTGGTGAGCGGTAGGGTGCAGCTGTCACCCAGTGGTGTTTGTGCACTAATAATTATTGTACAGACCAAGAGGCATCAAATACAGGCTAGTGTCTGTGTGCATATGCCAGTCTGACTCCACTTTACATTTTTTTCAAACCTTACATAGGTTCTTAGCTTGCATTTCATCAGGCTTAATGGGTTCACCTCAGCCCATATTTGCATGTGATAAACCAAAATGTAGAGCAGATTGGCTGTTGATCACATCATAGTTTCTTGTGCAATACATCCACTTCTCTTCCCCCCATTGTTTTCCACAAGCAAACTAAACCCTTGTCATAGGAGAAGCATTTTGGCAAGTCAGCCTTGTTGGGTGTGGGAGGTTAACGCGAGCAACTTAATTACAGCCCTTCACTACAAACGCGCCTCCGATCCTCTGGCGAGGTTGCAGCTGTGACCATGAGTCGGCCCCTCCACCCCCTTCCAACCCCCATTATGTCCGGCTGCATCTGTCTCCAGCTCTCCCATGAAATCTGCAAGCCTCTGTCTGCTCCTCCATGACTAGGCCATGTTGAAGCGCTGTGGAATTATGAGCAGCCATCATCATCACCCAGAGAGACATTACCATTGCTGATGGCTGACTTGTCTTATCTCTGCCCACCACCACCCCTCGTGGGTCTAGAGCTTAATTTAGCTCGGCAGAATAAGGGAGAGGGCTTAGGCAGGGGTATTTTTAGAACTGCATGTTTCGCTGTAATAGGGGTCTTTTTAAAAATTGAAAGTGTCATGTCATAGGCCTACAATTTGCCTCGTTCTGCTGACTTTTCCCCTGCATGCAACCCGCTGAGAAACTACAGTATGTGCCGCTGGCGTGGCAGAGTGGGGCATGTCAGCAAGGCTTAGGATGCGTGATCGTGATGGACACGTTTGCTGATGTGAGTGGGGAGTGAGGTAATACACTGCGCCACCCTGATCTATTTTTGGGTGCTTCCTCTGCCTGCCCAAAGCGCTTTTGTGTCTCACAGTTCCACATCACGGTTTCTGCTCGGTGCCTTTAGAACATGTTTCCGAACCTGTCTTTCATTTCTTTAAAGAGTCATTACAAAACATAATTCAGCAGTATGTTGGTTGAGTGCATGCATGGCAGCACAGTGGGCACTGGGGGTAACCGTGGCATTATTTAATGACTGTTGACAAGCTTTCACTTGTTGGCATGACCAAATGATTCAGTACTTTTTAAGGGTGATGTCACCTTTCCAATTTGGCAAGAAGGCACAGAGCCCCTTTGGTCTGGCTGTCACGAAACCTGACGTAAATGCTTGATAACTCTTCATCTGTTGGGCTATCAGAGTGTATGCCAAACCTGCCCCACCCCCCAGTCCCAAGAGAAACTAGGCCTTTGCCCAAGCACTATGCAGCCATAATGCTGTGACTGGACAGCCTCCATTGGGTCAAGTGGAGATTTGCCGCTGATGAATCTGGGGGAGATTGCGTTACGCTTTCGCTAGCCAACAGTAAATCAGGCTAAATGTAATTTTTTTCGTTCTTTTTATTCAAGTCTGCATCTCATCCTGGCTCAATATGCAGGAACCAACCCAGTGTGTGGGCTTCATGTTCCCTACATTAATTTATAATGCATGACAACATCAACTCTAACAAATAAATACAGGTTATACCCCCTCTTTCAAGCATGTGGGCAACACTGATATCACTCTGCAGTTTTAGTAACAAATGTGTTTGACTTCATTTCTCCCTCCCATGTTTGCTGTTATTATCCCTGCAGCTGAGGTTTTTTTCTATTAACCCATGAATCATCACACTGGTCGTGATGTTGTTTCATATTCAGTGTGGGAACACAGGAGTTTCTCATGACGAAAAGGGAGAAAATGAGAGCCAAAGCAAGTATTTCTGTCATACTATTCTTGCTTAATAGTCCATAGTAGGAGGGCTTTGTATGCCTTTGTGAATCCGGAGAGCCTGAGGTTGAACTGAACAATTGTCCAATTAAACTGTGACTTGGAGAAAACTGTGCCAATAACCCCCCCACCCCTTCTCTCACTCATTCTTCATCTTGTTTCCTCTTTTTCACTCGCACACACAAGCTCTCTTCACACACATGCTAACACAAATGAACCAGATGTGCAGCCCTGCAAAGCCAAGGGGGCCGTGGACCCTTTGTGAGGATGATATCGTCCAAGAAGGGAAATAAGGAAACGGTTAAATCATCAGGCGGCTGGGGAATCAAACAATTGGACACGTGCTCACACCCTCTCTGGTTTTTCATTGATGGCAGCCTTCGTGACCCTTGTGCGGCTATTGTTTCCTGGTGTGATACAGGGCCCATGTTGGAGAGGGAAGCCTGTTGTACAGCCATAGCCAATTCACAGGGAGGGAGCAGGAAACAGGCTATTATTACTATCAGATTAGACTTCCAGGTTAAATTACTATTGCTATTCATCATCTCAGGCTTGCTTTTATTGTTACTACACATTGTCATAACTTTAATATGCAGGGTAATTGTACAGTCATCCATTTATTATCTTTTAGATTGTTGATTGCCGTTATAAACGAGGTGAATCAAGAGTTTTATGTCATGCTGTGGCAGACTCATATTAGGTAGTGGGCCATATTTGTTCAAATGAGACTTCATGAGGGCCGGATAATTTTTTGCTGACGCCAATGTGACCCAAGTCAACACATGGATATTTTAGGCTACTTTATTTTTTATTATTTGAAATCAATCAATTTGTTGCCTACACCAACCAATGAGAAATTGCATGTTGGCGAATGAAAATGACACATAATGTAGAATTACATAAAGCAGAAGAGAGAAATGCAACAGGTTTACCATTTAACCTACATTCAACCTTGCTTTGTTTGACAGCAGGTTTGCTAAACCAGCATAATGCTGCAACGGTCAGTGCATCAACTAGCCTGCTGGTTTTTCCTTCCTACAGATGATCCCACTTCCTGCTAATTCTTAATTCATCAAAATTTATCTTTAACCGTTCATTTAACAATTTGTCATAGAAACTTCTTATTTTTTTTGTTGCACACAGTTGATAATCATTGGATTCAAATACTTCAGTTTTAAAAAAAAAAATCATTTAAAATATGTGTTTAATTTGTGTTTTTTCTTCTTTGCCACCAAAACATCTTGAGAGCTGGATGAGTCGTGCTTTTGGGCCCAGTTTGACCCACGGGCAGCATCTCTGCTATCTCTGCCTGTAGTAGCAGCATATCAGCCACATCCTGGTTAAAATTAAGGTAGCCAGGTCTAAATACAGATGCCCCACCCCGACAACCCTGATATGGGCTATTCCAGACTTGATTTATGTCAAGATAATAAACATGATTGAGAGCTGTAATGGACAGCAGGACCAGAGCATCTGATACCGCCTGACATCCATCTAATCTAAAAGCTTTTGTCCATTTCTACCTCTCATTCGTTCTCAAACACGCTCACACACACGCAAACTGATTTATCGGGTACTACACTGAATGAAGTTTTCCCGTTATTAATTTATGGCTCTGTATTTTTTCCCCCCGTACAAATATTTGCAGTACAAAGAAGAATTTATTCAATGAATTATTGATTTGCAACTCATGCAGGAATACAGGGATTTGAGGAGTGGGAGGCCAAGGTTTCTGATTTGTGTTTACAGGCAAGATTACAGCTGTGGAGATACTCTAGAAGGAGCTGGTGGTTGGAGAGACAGTGTCCTTACAAGTTAAGCCTGGGCGCTTCCTGCCTTGTGTCCTGCTGGATCACCCTTGAGCAAGGCACTGTACGCCCTTCCTGCTCAGCCACTGTCCATGCCCGGTCTAGACCAAAGAGTCATAACGAGACTAATCTGTCATAGAGCTAGGCAGAGTTGTTGGTGAAAGTTGCAGCGGTGGAAACTCAGCTTGAATCACACCGGCCGATGTTGTTGCCTGTAACTGAGCTTGGCAAGTGGCTGGATTATGTATGTTATAGTTTTATATAGTGTCTGTGTCTCAGTATGTATTGGCTCTGACTCTGTCAGAAAGCACAGTGTTACCATAAACCCCTCCCCTGGTGAAATGTTGTCCCGGTAGTTTGTGTTTTGTTTGTGTATTATCCTGATAGATATTAGATATTTTGTTCAGCGTTTATTATGATACACATTTTGTTTACCTTCACATCAAATGGGATGCAGACTGTGTGTGTGTGTTGTGCTTTCATGGGAAGTACAACTGCAGACTATCCCTCTTGTAAATTTAACAGTAAGAACAATAACACAGCATCCACGGTGTAACCTCGGGAGAAATTAATATTTTCAAGAGGAAGAAGCTCCTCGTTTCCTCCACAGGGAATACCAGGGAAGAGAGTGTCCATTTTCCTGAGCTGACACAGTAAATGCCATGTTGGCAAAATTTTGTAGATGATACTCTGACGTCCCATTCCTGTGAAGGCAGCATGTCGCCATGGTACAAACGTTACAGCTACAGCAAGATGGCAGAAACACTGAGGCGGAGAGAGTTCTTGCTGTGTAAAGTTTTCAGAAAGTTGCAGACCATAGGTGAGTTGCATCATCTGAATCTTTGGTGTAAACTTGTCTGAAATCACCCTGCATAGAATACCTGTATAAGTTAACTAAATTAAATAAATAACACAAATAATAAATAAACCAGCTGAATGGATATCGGGCCCCTAAAAGCCTGAATATTGACAAATAGCTGTCATTCACTCGCAGTATAACACAGGTCTGTCCTTGACTTCAGCTATTAGTCTGCAGTTGAAACACACCGTAAAACCTGCAGTTTAAATTTTGTCAGTCTTATTTAATGGTGCAGGGATGTTTTTGTAAATCTGCATTTTAAGGATCATACTAGACCTGTTTTGACCTCTTTTTTTCAACATTCTTTCAAGAGTCAGGATAACTTTATTTGTTCCTAGGGAAATTTGTTTTGGGCCTAAAGTCTGCCATATAAAAAATGCATACTGTTATAGTGCGCTAACAGATGTAAAGTGTATTGTACAGACGTGCAGACAGACAAGTGCATTCATATAGCTTTTATACCCATTCACGCATCTTGTCCTGTGTTCCTTTCAACATTATTTAATTTTTTCTTTCATGCCTCCATCACAACTTCACAAATCAGTTGCATAGGTTTGTGCAGAGTGTGTTCTTGTAGCTCAGAAGTGAAGGACTTACATGTCAAGAGGGTACATGTCAACCAGGTCTTGACAAGATCGCATAATGTGCAGCAGCTTTAAAGCTTCAAAGAGCAGTTTTTCCACATTTCTTTATCATGAATTGCAGTGAATTGGGGTAAGTTAGCCTTGAACACTAAACTGCCAAAGCATATTCTGTACACACTACACACAACCGATATATGTAATGGACAGATACAGACGTGGAGGTTGATGGAGAGTCAACATAAGACCTGTATTGGCCTTTATAAATGCAGAAATGTGTCTTGCAGTTTGCCATTGAATATGTCCTGTGGGCCACCCTGTCTTAACTCTAAAATTAATTCATTAATATGGATTCCAGTAGTGAGTTTTAGTATCACAGGTCTAAAAATCCCGTTTCAGAGCCTAATCCACCTTACCGAGAATAAAATTCTTGAGGAAGTATGGAGTCATTATAAATATGTGGCTATGAAATGGTTAAATATGAATTTAAAGCCAACAGTTATCAGCAGCTTTGTTTTAAAAAAAAAAAAAAAAAAGGGTGCCTGCCATCAAAAACCTTTTATCGCTCGAGTCCTAACACACATGAATCGCTGAGGGTACGAAAGCTATAGACAGTCCAGTCTTCAGTGACTCAGGGATGGATGAGGAAGAGTCAGGCTCATAGCTGCTGTGTGTTCGCCCTGAAGGCAGTGGGCTGGGACAACACATGCACACACACACACACACACACTTAACTCATATAGGCATATGGGGATGACGCTTAGGTGACAAGACACAGTGTTTTGACGGCTGATTTCACATGGAGGACTAGCCAGCTCAGTATAGGGGGAGGGGAATTTTTCCTTCGTATAGCGTGGCCTAACCCAGCCAAGCTTTTGCCTTTGGTCATGCCCGTGTTTTTATTGGACAGTTTCACTAACAGTCAGTCAACTAAATCCATCAATATTTCAGCGCCTGGGGGGGTTTAAAGACCCAACGTTTTAGATACAGTTGACATATTGATGTACATTGATTGTCAATATGTAATGGACCTATCAGACACAGCTATATCTCTGGCATACTCACCTTGCTCCATGTGTGGCATAAACCAAAACACATCATTTACTTCAGTGACTTGCACTCAACCACATTAGCAATAATGTAATGCGGGTGTTACCTAGAATTCATTTGTGTGGATAAAATCTGTCCACCACAGGGGAGATTTTTTTTTTTTTAACTTTTTCCCTTTTTGTGTGTGTAAAAGAGGTTTGGATGAAGCAGCGCAGCTCTAAAAGAGGAAAGGGGGAGGCTGAGTTCTGAGCCCTGAATTAATTCCCAAATTAATTGCGGGCATACTTTACAGGGGATAAAAAGCTGAAATCCCGAGGCCTAAAGCCCACAGGCGCTCTCCCACTCCGTGTAAACTCCAGTGATGATGTACATAATTTATACTGTCCGCGTGTATTTGAAAAAGAAGAAGAGGAAGATGCAAAACACAGGGGAAATGACTCAGTGGCCTAGATGCATGTTTCCTTTTTGGGTTTTCCTCTGCTTAATTTCCTCCCTCTGTCTTCCTCTTTCACTCTGGCTGATCATCCTGTCTTTTCATTTTAAAAGGCAGAGGAGCAATAAAAGGATGTAGGTTAGCATGCCTGGGCTTTGCCGGTTGCATCGCGCCCATTGAGGCTTAACAGCTACATGAGTCAAATTACCCAACACCTTCTTCTTCTCAGGCACTTATGAACCAATGCGCTTTCCGTGGCGATCAAGCAGCTTCTGTGACTTTGACGTGGCAGCAGTTCCTCTAACACTCTTGTTTGGCTGATCAAACGAGAATAATGGGGGCACTGTGTCGTGTTTTAGCAAAAGGAAGATTGTTGTGCTTCTCTGGCACTGCTGGCAGAGTTTTATACGCAACAGCTTCCCCCTTTTTTTTGTCTTCTGCTGTTCATGGTCAACTGAAAACCACAAGCTCCTTCATAAAATGGCTCCCTGTGATACACTGGTGGATGCGGGACATTTTTATTCAGTCTATTATGAAGCTGACAGCTCTGGGAGTCCTAGCCATAAATGTATAACAGTGAATCACAGCATCCCCCACCGCCCCAAGAGGCCTCGGCGAATGGCTGCATGACATCATCGTTTTCCCTCCAAGAGCACGGCCTTCAAGAAAGTCAGAGAGGGCGTCTCAACCATCCAGCATAGACGTCCTGCCTGGAATCCTTTCACTGAGCCGTTTGTGAGATGAATATTAGGCTCATCATCATTGGTAGACGAGGCGTTTTGTGGAGGGCAGCTGGTGTCGCTGCACATTCAAAAACCTCAGACGGGCAGATCTTGGTAAGAAGGCCACAGAAAATACTTCCACACTTCCTGGGGTCAGCGGTCCAATTCTTTGCTCTCATTCTCTCCAGCTGACCTGCACCACATCGCAGAATGAGGGGAAACCTGATTCCCCTGTCCTGGCCTAGTTTGGACCTTAGAAAAGCAGGAATCGTGCAAGGACAGTGACGGCTGACCGTCTGTCGCTCAAGGCATCAAAGCCTCTTTCACACTCCCATCTAATGCCAGCGCAACCTGTCTGTTCATTTGCTTCTCCTTAATATTTGATAGTAAAAAAAAAACTCAGCAAGTTGTGGTTGCATGTCCCACTGATCCCACCATTTTTTTTTTTGCCTTTTTAGCAGTGTGTTTTCTATGGAGCATGAAATATAGGCTTCTATTAATCTTTCCGCTGCTCTTGATTGGAAAATCCTGTTGGGCTTTAGAGCAGCGTTTCACCCTATGCTCAGCCCTCTCTCTGCACATACACATACACACACACACACATGCATGCACTAACAAACACACACACATTGAACTGAAACTAGATCAGCTGGTGTGCTCCATGAGCGGAAGTCCTTCTGTTGGTGCGTGTCCATGCGGACTACTGATTATCCACAATGACTACAGCACTTGAGCTAGCAATGACATGCGTTTTGTGTATGTGTGAGTGTATGTGTGTGCGCATGTGTGTGTGTGCGCAGGAGCTATATGTATTTGCACATTCTCCCTCTTACACACATTCAAACTCTCTGGCACACTCATGCATTTTACATGGCCGTATGGGAAAGCAGAATGGGGCTACGGCAGCAGGATGACTCACTAGCTGGGGTAGACATTTCACCACCGGCACTTGTTACTGTGGTGTCTGGGCCATGGCTAGGACTCT
>OMLB01001868.1:0-10172 GCA_900302555.1 Myripristis jacobus
ATGAATAATTAATTTTATATTATATGTTTTATATTGTTTTACCCTCTTGGTGATCATATTTTTTTATGGCATTGGGGGTTGCACCTAGCTGGCTTAGCTGGTTAGCTTGTGGACGTTTACCATGGTAAACTCTGGATCGTTATGCTGCATCTCCTCCCCGAGTACGCCCTGGATGTGCCAAAGCAACAACACTCTGATTAGAAGCAAAAATTCTTACGATGTTCACAATTTGTAGAAGTTCTGAATAAAAAAAGTACCAGAATATTATTACTGGCCAGTTCAGTAGTGCATTAGATATTTTGGCCGTTTATGTAAAGGGGGAGTTGAGAAAAAAAGGAAGCTGTCATCTACATGCACATGGTGTGTTGTTTCAATAGTCCTTCAGCTTTAAGCCCCCTGTCAAAACCAAAAGTGCCCCCCAGACTGTCTCTGTGAAAGATTTTTACTCTTTCAACCTTAAATAGATTATAGTTTTATGTCAACTTGTAAAAAAAAAAAAAAAACATGCAAAAAATATCCACATCCATTTGAGTTAATGCAGACAAAGTAGAAGTGCCCATACAGAAAATGAGACCCAGTGAATTGCAAGCAATTGTTACAGTAGTCTGTGAGCCTGAATCCATCACTAGTTTATTCGCAAAAACAGATCACTTTCAAAATTTCTGGTAATGTCCATCCATTTCTCTCAGTCAAATGGACTCTAGAGGAGTGACTGATTTTACACTGAACTCAATAATCCATAGTCAGTGCAGCTTAAGCCATGGAACTGCACTGCGCGTATGTTAACGCTATTAAATCACCTCAAATGTCTACATGATTCAATCTTTTTCGCAGTGGACGACAACTGAATTGAATTTCCCCAAAGTGGCTGTCCATTTCCTGTCTGCATGTGACGAGCAGCTAGGGGAATTCATACCCACTCTTGCATTCACTTATCTCCTGTATTATATTTAGTGCACAGCTGTTCACACATTTTTCAAAAAATTCAGAAACTACTTTCTCTTGTTGCATGAGAATTGAACAAGGAACGTGGGTTAACATTTACCATTTCCAAATTTACACACAGAATTGCATTCATTAATTATTGCCATCTCACATTGTTTTTTTGGTAGACCTTTTCTTTTTTTTTTTCATCTGCACATGGTTGAAGCTCTCTTTCGTGTTTGGACAATGATACAGTATCTTTTCTGTATTTAAACAGCAGACCTGATCCAGTCCCTATATTTTTGCAGTACAGCCAGATGAGGCCCTGGCCTTGTACAAGCCTGTCAGTGGCACTCTATAGCACAGCAGCTCTTAGTGGCCGTGACTCCATGACCTGCTTTCCCGCTCAATCGTGAATAGCTGCTGGCACCTCTCTCCAGCCTGTCTAGTAGATCAGGAGCAAGTCTAAAGAGATACAATGTTTTTTTCAGAACCATTACGATTTTCCTTGATTATGTTATTATACTATATGCTATGTTCACATGTTTCTGCACAGTTTGACAATGCCCTCCAGGTCAGGTATAAGAATAACAATAGACGTCTCCTTCTGTGTTCCTCAAAGACTCTTTGTATTGTTCTGCTACTCTCCATGCTAATCCTCAGCATGAATTAAGAAAAAAACAGAGAAAATATATTTAGCGCTTCTCCTCCAACAACATTTGTATGAGGTGTGGGAACACTGAAGATACTGCATTTGAAAAATGAATTAGGGGAAGTCATCAGTGAGAGAAATTATACTGGTGCATAACACTCGGATTTGTGAAAACCTTTTGGAAAAAAAAGTGTGCTGTCCATATAATAACAGTGATCACTGTTGATAATAATTCCATTGCTATAGTACAAGCTCTATAATAATTTGTTAGTTAAAACCTTCCTATGTGACTACAGCTGGAGATGGGGTGAGACAGCCTATGTACGTGTAGGCTGGGGAACACTGATTCCCTTTGACAGACTGGGCCTGTTTGCTACCTGCTTAATCCCCAGCATTTTAAAACGGTGTTTGCAATAAACTGACTGAAGGGAATAGAGCATCTAAGAGCCAAAGAAATAGAGAGCTCTATAGGTTTGATTGGCAGGCCCTGTCAGTAAGTCTCTTCCAGTAAGAGGCACCTGCCTCAGCCCTAGTGGGATCCCTGTTCCAAAGTGAAGCGCAAAGGCATTGTCTTAATTATCCCCCTCCCCAACCTCCCCCACCATGTCTAAAAAAAAAAAAAAAAACACAATTAACGGTAAGCGTTTAGGGGAGAGAGATTATTTACTGGGGCCCATCCAGTGGAGACAGACGCTCAGTGGTCCTGAGAGACAAGCATGTCCGTCAGCTTGGGATAGCCAAGCAATCCAATTAAAGCCTAGATCTTTCAGGCGGTCAGTGCTGGCCGATGGTGTTCATCATCCAACAATGACATTCCTTTAGTTTTTCATTTAAATCCATTGTACCCTCAAAACCAAGACAACATGGAATGATGTGCAAAACATGTAAGACCATCAGTAGTTTGCATCAAGAAACTAACCATAAAATGGACAATAACACATTGATTACACTTGTTTATTTATGAGACAAGGTGGGTGTAGAAGAAGAAGGGCTATAGTGGTGTTTTTACCGTATGTGTGGAGCCTAACAGACTGGAGTCTGTAGGTGTATAGGTATCACTGGTTCCTAGCCATCTACATGGGAGGTTGACCATTCTGGCATGAACAAGGGGGATTCTTATTAAGACAACAAAAGGAATGGGGGGATGTGACAGCGGGAGGATTCCAGTGCTCTCTATAGTATGCGGACTTCACTACAGACCCTCCAGGCTGTGGCGAGAAAGATTGCTGCGATTCAAAGAACGGGACTTTACTTTTAGAAAGGCGAACCAAATGAGAGTCTGGGCCTTGGGTCCCCAGGTCAGCTAGCAGGTGGGAATGAGATGAAGCAGAGGGGGAAAAACAGGATGGCAGAGTGGGGACGTCACATCTGGGCTGAATTAAGAAGGTAATACGACGGGCCCAGAAAAGTGTTTGAGGATCTGGGAGGCAGATCTCCTTTCTTTAGGAACAGCAGGTTAGTGTGTCAGCGGGGAGTCCAGATGAGAATGATTAGAGCTGGCCTTTGAGGAGCAGGTGCCTCCTCTACCTCCGCTGCTAAGCACTGAATGGACTGTCATTAATCTTACATTGTCATAAGGCATTTAAGCAGGTGATATTTTATGAGCTGGTTAAATTCTGCCCGATGTATGGTTTGTCTCAGATGTAGAATTTTCCCAATATTGGGTGGTATTGCATTATAGTCAACAAGCCTTGAAGCTGAAACAGAATTCTGTTAGCACCCAGTGATGGAAGAAGGGAAAAGGCAGTCAAGGACCTCTTAATCACTGTAAGTGGATTACCTCACCTAACATTACCTCATGGTTGAATTTGTGAACACATTATTTGACGATATCACAATATAAAATCCTGTGGCCAGCTGATTTAACATCCCCTGACCAGTCACTGCCAACCATTAAGAGGGAGACACATACACTGACAAAATCCTCCAAGAAGCCAAGAGTAACAACAACGTCTCCTTAATAGTCTCATAATTTCCCCTATGGCTCTATCATATTCACTGTCTCCCTTTGCTCCCCCCTCTGTGCCTGCTCCCTATAGCAGGGACAGACACATTTGAGAATTGATTCAGCGCTACATTAAGTAATCTAGTAATCATTTACTCCAACTGTTTTTTGGAGAAACCGAGGCATATTAAACAGGCATTAATGTCACTATGAGAAGAGGGGAATGGCTTGGGTGCAATGTGAGAGCTATCTGACTTGGACGGCCCATGTTTGGGTTTTGCTCTCGGTTACTTCCTCGAGCCACACAATGAAGTGGAAGATCTCTTTTTCACGCCACCATTTCCACCCCATTTCTTTGCATTTCTCTGCTATTGTTATCACTATCCTCAAAACAGTTCAGCCAGGCATGAGGTTGTACCCAAAAACCAACGCGTGCATCTCCTCACAGGCAAGCAGGGAGGAGCAGCTATGGACAAAGACATCTGCGTGAGAACCACAGTGTAGGGGTTTGTCAGCATAAAAGGCAAGAAATTACCAGTAATACGCAGTCACAATGTTAGTTACACGGAGTGGGCACGGCTTTGTTTTTCAAAGTTTTTAAATGGGTCATCTAAAGGACCGCCTCACTGTTTTGTTTTCATATTCAGCATATTATGATCAATTTTATTATTTTGATGCTGCTGTGACTGGCTGTGCAGAGCGCTAGATTATTGAATTATCATAGTCTTAGTAGTAAGCCATGCACTATTGCTTTGTCAGTTTTCTAAAAAAAAAAAAATATGCCGCTCTCCATCCTGCAAGTTACCTTAAGTACTTTAATAAGAACTGTATGGTCTGGACAGCTGTGAGCTATCTTAAACCTTGGCCAAAGACAGGGAGATGGAAAAGAAATCTAAGCCGAAGGCATTCTAGTTTGCGTAGCTTTATAGACTTGCCTCAAGTGCACTGAACAGACTTTTTGATGTAAGAGAACGAAAAGGGATACTCTTATCTGGTAATGGTCTTTGTAATAAAACAAAAGGGTTGCCTTTTTCTGGAAAATTTGGGAAATATGACAAAAGAGACGATTATTTTCTTTTTAAAACTGACTGTCAGAGCACATGATACAAAATGATATCTGAACTGGCAGTCAGTCAAGTTTCGAATGCATGTTGCAGTTATGAAATGTTTGCATTTTGAAACATGGGTGTAAAAATGGCATGTTTAAATGCTTCATTTCCATGTACAACAACAAGTCCTCAAAAATATATATGCATAGAACTATAACTCACATGCTCCAAATAAACTGGCACTTTAGATTAACTTCTGCATTACACTGGTGAGAATATAATATTCATTGATAATATAGCTCCATCACAAAAGTATTTGCTGTGTTCATATTTTTCACAAAAAGAAATAAACCTGACTTTTAGCAGCTATCTTAAAATGCTTCAGCTATGCAAAAGTTTTGCCTTAATGCAGTGCATTATGCCGTATCCTCATGCGTACGTTTAGGGAACACTGAGGTGTGGGTGCAGATCAGTAATGATTTACAAATAACAATAAATGGAAGAATGAACAAATCAATAAATCAGTAGATCTCTGGATATTTGAGAGGCAACCTTATTTCTTTATTTATCTGGGTGTTTTATTTGTTTTCAGCTCTCCAAGGCAGGAGCAGGAATCCCAAATTATCCAGGGGGTTAGGGGGCGCAGTGCCCCTGAGCCCCTAGCCCCATAGCGGAGGTAACGTATTCAATGGCCTGGGGCGAGTGGAGGAGAGGAGCGGCCCTGCTGCATACTGATGGCAGGGAGAGAAGCCAGTAATTGGAGCTGCAGAGGAGAGGGGAGAGGAGGGCAAGCACTGGGAGATGATGGCTTTGTTTTCTCTCTTCCTGTCTGTGCCGCTCAAACTCCTCCCCCCAGACCTCTCTCTCCCTCACACTCTCTAAGTAGAGATATGGAGGAATTGAATGGAGATACTTGCTAATTGGTCTCTTGCTGCTTGCTTAAAGGTCTGCAGACATTCTTTTTTATTTGCCTATTGAAACTAATAAACTATGTCCATGTGTGTGAGGTAATTGAAGGATTACACAAAGCACTGTGTAGTTCTAATGGTAGCATGGCACTAAGGGAAAGTGTGAAGGACTGCTTCTGAAATTATGAATCACCGTGGTTTTAAAAGATGTTGTTGTTAAAATTGAATGGAGGAGCCCTCGGTAAAAATGAATGCGTCCTTAAAAATCTAACAGTGTTTATAATAATATATCAAAGCTTGACCGGATCATTTTCCGCTTTATTTCACTCTCTTGTTACAAAACATATGCATTACATCCCTGAGAGGCAATTTAAACTCAGCGCGTGTCTGACTCTGAGGTTGTAAATTGGTAAATATCATTTTAATCTGAGCACATCTCAGTTAATTAGGAAAATTATTTTGACAAACTGTTTGAAGCTGGTATAAGAGCTCAAGCCAACATGGCAATCAGGCCCGTTCCTTATGGTGGTGCTCCCTCATGTGGGTAGGGAACGCTGAGTATGCCGTTATACATTACAGTACATCACTATCAAATCAGTCATGCAGAAGGTGGCCTGGAAGTAAATCTGTAGCCAGCCATTGCAGTCTACATACTTTGCCTGAAGAGGTCTGTTCTAAGACTTGCACATTATCACCACAGTGTCCTCTGTTGACACAGTTAAGCGATGTGAAATATACTGGCAAATGGCCTGAAAGGATTGGAGGAAGGAGGTTGTGGTGGCATGTTGAAGTCCTTGCTGTCGGCCAGTCTGCCCTTAACAGGTTGAAGCCAGAGCCCACAGGTCATTGGAAGGACGTGAGCAAGTGGAGCTTTCATTTCCTGTCAAAGAGGACCAGGGAGAGGCTTTCCAAGGCATCAGTCGCAGGCTAATTGGGCCCCGGTGGGTGACACTGCAGCATCATAAATAAAACAAACACAGTTGTGGCGTTTCTGCCACTGGACTGTTTAAACCTTCATCACAGAGCAAGCAGTTCTGATGAAACACCCAATCTAATTACTCTGGTATGGGGCTGTTATCTTTTCTGCTTTGCTGTAATTGATCCTTTTTTGTACATGCATTTATGTTTTTAATCAGAAATGAGAGCATGCATTGCCTGAGAGCTTGAAAACCTTGTAGGAGCTGGTAATTAGCCGCTCTGGTTAATAGGCCTAACTGTGCTCCGGTGCTACATGACTCTCTGGTCTCATAATCTGACAGAGCTCGGAGAAGGAGGCTGTGCTCTGAGGTGATACACATGTGGTTAGTCTCCTCGCTGCTTGCTCCTACACACACCACAGCCCTCTTCACACTTCAGCCTTACAGTCGGCTTTGGTGTTGAAAATTACGTAGCTCAGACTGCACTCACTAATCAAACCTCCTTTAACTAACTTCCTTTAACAAATCTTCTTCTGACTTCTGACCAATCTGTGACCAGTGTCGTGGTCGTATCAGTTTTAGTCACGGAACAACTACACTAATCAAGGTTGAATAAAACAGATGCTCTGAAGCACGGTGGTTTTTACTCCCGTACAAGGACCAGAAATACTGAAACATACAACATGTGTTTTC
Source organism: Myripristis jacobus (assembly GCA_900302555.1). Lineage (NCBI taxonomy): Eukaryota > Metazoa > Chordata > Actinopteri > Holocentriformes > Holocentridae > Myripristis > Myripristis jacobus. The sequence continues at coordinate 7,089 of OMLB01001868.1, forward strand.
CATTTATATCTGAGAAGATGTTTGAGCGGAAATACTTCAGTATTTCTGATTAAAGTAGTGTGGCCTCTTTATTATGTATGTATGTGTATGCGTATGTTTGTATGTCCGCATGCATGCTAATTTGGATAAATATACAGCTTGCCCTGGGCAGTGAATTATGAATAGGGCTAATAATACACTTTTAGTCTCTTGCTTAGTTTAAATTCACAATAGATCAAAATACATCAAATCTTGATTGTCATATTGTGCATTCGCCATTCAACTGGGTCTGAGATTTCACTTTGTTATTCAGCCAGTGGCTCCTTCCTTGGGACCATATATCCATATTCATTCAGAACCTATAGAATGTGTCAAATAGAGGTGTCCTAATTGTGTCCTTGATGAAAGGCTATTAATATTGAACACTTTCACAGTCACCCATGTGCCAGCACTGAGAAAATGTGTTTTCCCCCTCTTTCAGTGAGACAAAAAGCAGATCTGTTCATATCTCTAATGATACCTGATTCCCCAGGGGTTAGTGGCGAGACTAGCTGTGGCTTTAGCAGATTCATCAAACAAAATATGGTGCTCTTTCCTCAGGAGGCTGAGAGTCACATTGCGTTATATCACTGTTAATTAGAATGAAATATGCAGTTCAATTATTCTTTGTATTGTTGCCTGACGCATGTGCTCATGCTAAGTATAGAGCACTGATGTAACACCAAATGTTAGAAAGCTTAACACTTTATTTCCTTTCCTTTTTTCAAGTCTCAGTCCTATTTTCTTTCCTTTTTTTTTTTTTTTTTTACGGCGTATCCATATTTCAGCTTAACATAATAAGCCCATAACTATCCCAACAGTGGCTGTAAATACAAAACACTGAAGAGTTTGAAGGTTCTTGTAGTTCCCCTAAGCAGTTCTGTCATGATTATGGCAGTAGTTGGCCTGATTGGCTGGGTGGCCGGGGTGTCTGTTCTCATGTGACACTGTTTCCGAGGCAGGCAGTAGCTGTCCTCTGGCCCATGTCAGTACCCACAAACCCCTGATCCAGGAGCAGCAACTGTCAGGCCTGCACCTGTAACACTGAGACCTTGTGTCCCCACATCCACAAACGCAAGGCTGTGCTCAGACATGCTTTGCATTTCACCGGCACTCACGGCCCAAGCAATACTCCAGAGATTGGCCATGATCCCAGCTGTTGGCTTCATTTTAATGCACTCTGAATAATATTAAAGCAGAATCAGTTGAATTTATTAATGCAGCTTGCCCCTTGGAGAGATGCTTTTAAAGGCCAATGATTTAATTTCAGCTCTTAAAGGCCATCTTCTATTCTTGATGCTATAAAGAATTATGGCTTTTGCCATGTCTTAACACCAATGTGTACTGTGGGCCACGGAATGAATTATTAGTAAACTGGGGCTCCTGAAAACAGCTGCCATTAGCAGTCATTTTTCTTATTGTTGTTATCTCAGTCTCATTTTCACCCCTACTCCTAGCGACAACATCAATCCTTTAGTCAGGTATAGTTACAGTCTAGAACAAACATAAAAAAGGCAGGCTACAGCATCTTTTCAAAAGCTCCCCATGCAGCCTTTTCAGGTAAATGTGCTTATACAGGCAGCGCAATCAGTAACTGTGGACAACACAATCTGGCATGTCATTTGGATTGTATTACTGCTGAGCTGATGCCAGGAGAATCTACACTTTATTAGTGTCAGAGTCCTGTCTCAAGGCAGACCCTAACCTCTGCACCTTTAATTTAGGCCACTTGGGTCTTAGAGCACAGCCACTAATCTCTGTGACCTGCTTTTCAGGTGGTGCAACCAGCCCAAATAACACACCCATAAGTGCTTTAACACGTGTAAGTCAACTACGCGTTGTGCTTTTGTCACTTTGTCCTACTGTGAGCATAATGTCTCTCAGATACGAGGTCAGAGAACCTTAACGGTATTGCTCATGTAACAATTACTAAGGAGGTGCTGAGAATAGTGGCTTATTCAAATGAGGCTTTTTGCTATGCATCTCCTTGTAAAGCTGGGTAGACCTGCAACTGAGAGAAAGGGTGCAGTGTTCTCTGTCTCTGCACTTGGTAGTTTGACACCCGCTTCGGGGCTGTACATCAGAGGAGCGACTGCTGAAAAAACAGGTTGTATGGGTCCTTGCACACAGCCTGCCTGTGGTGCTGCCTGAAGGACTGCCATGGAAACAAGGAGTGTGACAGGCTCTGGGGGGATCCGCCACAGCTGCAGGCACTTCCTTTTTGACAGGCTGATGAAGACATCACTGCCACACCATGCACAACAACAACAACTAGTGTAGAAAAAAACGTGATCAGACAATGTTAACTGCTGTGTGGCTCAAATGTTCATTAGCAAGCTTGTAAAGCGTCCAGGGATTTTCTCTACTGCATCCAGGGACCATATTGCACAGTGACTTCCTCTGCAGAGATCGGTAGCTTTCCCGGGGGGAAAATACATTGATAAATTATTCCTTAAATATGATTACACCTCTTTAAAGAGGGCTGTATTTATGTGTGTGCCCATGTGTACGCAAGTAAGAAAGCAAATCTGTGTGTTGGTGCATGCAGAGAGGATTCAGCGATTGTTGTAACCCTGTCAGACTCTTCTGTTTGATCCGATGACTAGGAATGATATTACACAGGGAACATCCAAGTCCACAACCTCAGTGCCACAGATTTGACAGCTTGGAGGCAGGCAAACATATTCCCACATGACCTCTCATAATGTCACTGGCAGCATTTGCCTCAATAATATTAGTACTCATGACACAATATTATTTCAACTTAGATCTTGCCATGCACCAAAGTCCAACAAAATGTGTCGTGTCTGACATTAAAGGGCTTGAAATTTTCAGTCTAACAGGACTGCATATGTCCATTATTAGTAATTCAGATGGTCAATTTCTTATATTAACGTTAATTTGCATTGGAGAGATTCAGATGTCCTGATGTGGCAATTTAGATGTTCGCTGAAATTTCGATTCGAGGTACCCTGGGAGTGTTGCGTAATTGGCTTCACCTCTTGGGGACAGCTCATTGGGTCCCGTCAGTGATCTGTTTGTACTCCATCCCACCACACCCCCACC
>OMLB01001868.1:18941-35857 GCA_900302555.1 Myripristis jacobus
CTATGGGAGCAACTCTACCCCAGACCAGCACTGCCAGCCGGGGGCAATGGCAGGGCTTTTTCATCTTGCCTATTCATTTGTATTGGAGATCTATGGACTTGTTTTGCCTCTCTGTTTCTTTATGTTATGATTAAATATTGTCTATCTGCACAATTGATACCTAAGGCCAAAGGGAAGTCACTTTGCCCACACATAATTTGTAAGCTGTCTCTTTCCCTGAGGACAGATTTGTTCACAAGGAGAGGATCTGTTCTGTATTATACTGCTGTAACACTGCCTTGCCTTTCGTCTCTCTTTAACGTCATGCCTTCATATTCTTGGTGCTCTGTCTGAGGTTTACATATTTCCTTCCTCAAGGGGAAAAAGGGGGATAAAAACATATTTGAGTGGTAATCATAACCTTCTCAGAGGGAAAAGCTTTTATTCACGTTAGAGAAAAGACTAGGGGGGAAAAAAGCAAAGCTTTTGAAGTCTTCAAATTTAACACTGATCACTCTTTAACCCCAAATATTTTTAAAGAAGACTTTGATAGGAGGTGTGAAGCTACACTGCTTGATCTTACTGCATGATATCACATTCAAGTGACAGCAAGACCATAACAAGACTTTCAAATAAGCCACTTTAAATTAAAGCTGACAGCTTAAAACAAACATGGGTGACTGCTTAATTAGTAAATGAAAGGAGATATTTCATTTCCTCTTAGTGTGAAAGGGCTTAGGAGGCTCATGCAAAACCTTTCCAAAAGCCTTAAGAGGCCAGTGTTGAGTTCTGAAACACGAGCAGAGAATTCAGAATTTCTCCAGCCATTTAGAAAACATCGCTATTTCTGCAGTAAGAGCACAAACACCTCTATTATGTACAGAGAGTTTCAGCAGCAGTGTAAAGACACTGGTATTAATGATTCTATGAAGCAATGACATTCAGTGCATAAAAGCAGCAGTGCCTGATTCAGTATTCATAAAAACATTGAATCCTCCATAGCACTGCTGTTTGTTTAAGCACCATGTTCCCTGTTCTTTGCGACGATGGCAAGTGCAGCTTCCCACTTTGTGTGTGCACACATATCATGCAAGTTTCATCTGTGAATTAGCCCATCCTTTCAGACAGGATTTGGTGGATGGGCCTGTGTTTTTAAAAGAAGCTGGCTTTCTTCGTAGCCCCAGGTCATCACAACAGAATATATTGAGCACATTATGGATATGAATCCTGGGCCTAGACATGCAGCGCAAGGGTCACTGCTTGGAGGCTTTGCGTTAGTTCCACACTTCATTGCCATAAAGCAATAATACACATCCCTGTTAACTCTTTCCTTTTCACAGAAAACAGTGGGATCAGTGTAATTGAATATGTGCTGTGAGGTAGTACAATTTTCAGGGTGCTTCAAAATTTCTTGTAGTAATAATACTATCCCATAAAGATATATTACTAAAAATGACAGTGTTGATTTCTTACAAATGAGCAACTGTGAAAGTGATTAATAAACCTTTGAGGTCCGAATTGCTTTATTGCTGTGTTACAGCTCTTAGCTTGATTTGTTCTGGTGGTAACAGGTCATTCTCAATGTAACCATTCCATTTAGACGAGTCTGGTAGAAAAATCTGCTGATATTATCCCCAACAGCTGCACAAACCTCAATTAATGCCACAGTTTAAATTTGATTTATAGATTTTCAAAGGGCTGGGATATCGCAGCAGAGTGACATTGTTTGCAGAGTGACATTGAATACCCAGAGGAGCAGAATAAAGTGCTGAATGGAGAGGTATGTGCTCACATGCTATTACTGTTTCATAGATGCTGTCCTCCTTTCTGTTCATTCTATTCTTGGGTAGAAGTTAGCTTCCGAGAAAAATTTGTCATTTTAATTGTGCAAAAGTCCCAACTAGAACCTGTATGACTGCCATACAGCTCTACTTTTTAACACTTTTTACTTTTTTACTGTATATGTGTATGTATACAAAAACAATAATCTGTGGCATTTGTTGATCCAGGAGTTTGTAATCAGTATCAGCATGCACGTAATTTTGTTTGTTTGATTAAGCCATCAAGAGGAAAATATTATGAGCCTTCACTGTGCTATTGACATAATAGAAGTATGAGTTTTATGCAAGGTGTCCAGAAATGTCAACATGAAATTTTGGAACAACCAGTGTTGAGAGTAAACCGTTTATTAATTCGTGCAGAAAACTGAAAAGTGTTAATGTTCTACCATAATATATTATCCCTTAAAACGATGGAAAGAGACAAGATAAAATACCTTCTCATCTTCTTCTTCATCATCAGCCATGCTCATGTTCACCTAGGAGAGAATAAAGGGTACTGGGTGATTTCAAATGAACGGGACATGTGGGCACTGGAGCATTTTTAACAAACACCTAGTAATGAAATTTTCTTCGAGTACATTCACCCCTATTGGGAGAGGCCGGTTTCCATAGAGACTGCATCACAAGGGTGACCTCACACAAAAGGAGAGGTGAAAGAGGGCCTTCCTCACAAGAGCACTGTCACACCAAAGCAATCTCATTTCTCCACAACATAACCACACAGAAAAACAGAAAAAGGGAAGGGGGAGGAAAAAAAACCCATTTAATTTCAATGCTGTTGCCTAGATCACTTTATATCAAGTCATCCCTGACCCCGCTGCAGTGCACACTGTGACATTGCCTGGGAACAGAGCTGTGTCATTGCCGGCCAGAGGGTCACAGAGAGGTGACAGTGTCTCCACACTGGATATGAGGGTGAGCCTGGGTTTTAACATTGCCCAGGGACAACATCTTTGCCAGCAGCCATAAACACAATCACTGGGTTGGGGATGTTGCTCTGGGGAGGGTGTGTGAGCAGGCCAGGCCCCTAGCTGGCCGTTGAGATGGCTTACAACATAGTGAAATTGGGGGGCAGTCAGAAGTGTGAACAGCATTAACCTTCACAGACATGTGTAGGGCAAACATAATTTCCATAATAGTGGATAGGGAGGAGATAGTAGCATGTTCTGGAGAGGGCTATGGTCTTGTCTTTACAAGAGCAGTGAAACCAGCCAGTACACCAATACACTATAAACATGCAATTGCAGTGATTTAATTTTAATGGTGGTTTTGCTGATTCACTGGGCCTCTGGAGACGTTGCGGAAACTAGTCTAACAATGTGGAATTGTGCCACAATCAACCCTTCTGTGCTGTGCATTTAATTAAACAGCTCCTGGGTGTTTTAAAAATGTATTAGCAATAATTCCATTGTACTATACTGCAGATGTGCAATTGTAGCAGTTGCAAGTGGACATAGATAAAAAAAAAAAACAAAAAAAAAAAACTGGCAAACTGTGAAAAAAGTATTAAACCATTAGCATCTCACCAGTGGTGGGCTAGCAAACAGCCCGAGTTGGCGCTGTAACAACATGCCTCTATAGATCTGAGTGGATGAATCGTGCAGCGCTCGGAGCGCACGTCACTCACCAGGTCCTGGTTGGAGGTGACCCTCCCTGTGGAGAGCTGGAAGTAGTTCCAGCCTATGAGGAGAAGCAGGAAGAGGGGCAGCATGAAGAGCTCCCAGTGCCATACCGTCACCAGGAAGATCTGAGGAGACAAGAAGGGATAGTATAGAGCACAGACCATCACACCATGGCATTATATCCTCACTATCAAATCTCAACAAGCCTTTCCCAGAAAAAAAAAAAGAAAAATCTATGATCCTCTCTGTCTACAAATCGCTTCACATCCCACTGTAGCTCAGTCACCATTCTTAATATGCAGACGACACAACTATAATTGTACTTATAACCACCGACATCAAAGACTGATACCGAGAGCAGGTAGCCCCGGCAGTCAACAACCTCGAGCTCAACACATCTAAAACTCAAGAACTCATTATAGATTTTCAGGCACAGCCCCCTCCCAAAAAAAAACCCACACGTCTCAGGAGAACCCATAACCATCACTGACTCATTCAAATTTCTTGGCACACACAGCAGCAACACACTCAAATGGAACATCAATACAGACCACATCACCAAAAAAGCCCAGCAAAGACTATTTTTTTTTTGTTTTTTTTCACAGCCATCATTCAGAGCCTACTCATCCATAACAGTTCGGTACGGCAGCACGGACAGTCACACACAAAAACTGCAGTGAATTGTCAATAAATCATCCGAGATTATTGGCATCCCATCTCCCATCGGTTGAATCATTATATCACAAACGCACAACCAAGAGAGCCAATAAATAAATAAATAAATAAAAACCTCTGACCCGTCTCACCCTGCTCGCCACCTCCTCCGGCTAATGCCCTCTGGCAGGCGCTACGGGTCCCTGCCCCCCAAATCTTGTCGTTTTAAAAACTTTTTTTTTCCCTCACTGCAACAACCAAGTTGAACATTTCTCTCTAACCCTGACCGATGTACCTACACATAAAATTTCCATAGCAGTCTTGTAAATATTATCTGCGAAATTTGTCTTGCGGCAATATGTGATTTCTCTCTGGTCATTCTGACGTTTATATCTGCCTGTTTGTGATGTTACAGACACTATCGAAACCAAATTCCAGCGACCATGGTCGTGTGATCCTTAATAAATGATTGATTGACTGATTGATAGATTGATTTATCCAGATCACAAATCTTATGAAAGCACTACAGACTGTAAATCCACTGAGATCCACAGCTGATGGCGACACTTTTCACTAACGGTTTGAAAGTAACAGACATTTGGGGACAATTTTTAATATCTTTAAATCCTATTTATATACTCCAATAACACAGCGCTGGCAAAGTGCCTCGCTGCTGAACAGAAAGTATGACATGGGTAGGCATGGTATGCTGTCTTTTAACTAGCACATCAAATCCTCTTAGACTCAGAGGCAGTGAGGGTCTCTGACTAGGCACATATGGCAACTGGAGGAGCATTTGCAACATTTACCCCCTCCGTGGTGATGATACTGAGAAAAGCCAAGACCCCTGGTAGAAATAAGATTGATCACACTGAATGAGTAATCCCTCATAATTCTGTAAAGGAGTGGTGCTAAGCACGTTGCACAACACCCACTGCATTTCACAGCAGAGCACTAATTGGACGGCTGCATTTAAACCCATTTAGTGACAGCCTAATGAGTCTGTCTCCAACTGAAATTATCAGGAATGTGTGAGGAGGATCACACCAGCAACTTGACAGGAATGAAATAAAAATGTTCCCCACAGCAAGTTGAGTCTCAAAATCTATTATAGTGTGATTATGTGCCAATATACGCAACATATGGTCCTCATATATAGAGCGCATAGTCCTGTCATTCTTTGTACACTATGTTTTCTGTAACTGCATCCTCTGCATGAGTCACATTCATTCGAGTTGTTTTTCTCAAGTTTTTATTTTTGACAAAGTTTGTTTGTTTTGAAACTTTGAATACGGCTACTATTCTAAACCACTGCTACTGTATGGCAGCACAGTGCAGTCTAAGCTCAAAGAGCTGGAGGCTGCTTGGAGTAGGAACAATATGTTAGAGTTAAGCCTGAGACAGGATGTGAAGCACTGGGGCCTTCAGGCCTCAATAGCAGGCCTGTAAACAGCAGACTGCTCCTGTCATAGCAACCAAGCACAGTCCGTGCATGTTGCTCTGGGGGCCAACCTACCTACTGCCACACCAGGCCTAGGTTCAAACGGCCACCAGGGAAACGTGAACCGTGAGTAATGCACACAACACGGTGGCCTAACTGCCCTAGGCTTCACCACTGTACCGCTTATTATCCTTCAATACAATCTGGGAGATGGTGGATGAACAAAAGCAACATGCAACAGCACAGCGGGCTGGCCAAGATGTAAAGAAATAATATGAACAATATGTTATTGTTATTTTTCTATAACAGCTCATTTGAATTATACAGCCGCAAACTAGAGCTGGTGGGGGAAAAAAGGTAAACAATGAATATGCATGATGTGCAGAGGTAGCTGCAGTGCGTCTCCTCTCGGTTATGAATAACCTACGTCATATGTTGTCACCTCAGTTCCCATGAGGCTATTCTAAAGCGACGCTCTCCTCACCCCAGAGGAATTCAGCTGGCTGGTGGACAGGTAGCCTGTCATATCCCCAGCATTCTCATAAAAAAGGAAAAAGAAAGGGGGAAAATGTGCCGGGAAACTGACATGAGCCCAGCAGGAATGTTGAACCTCCTTGCCCTCCCTGCAAAAGCTGCTACATTAACCACTAAAGTCTAATTGCTTGGTCTCTGTCTTCCTGTGCAAGTCAACAGAGGGAGCCAATTCATTTCCGCCCAGGGAGCCGGCAGAGAGAATCTGTCACAGGTATTCATAATCGCCCACTAATGCAAATTTCTGCTCACCACGTTCTGGCTCAGTGGACAAGATAAAAGCCTACAGAAATACAATGCCTTGTGTCTAAACTGAGTGCTTAAATGAGGGTATAAACCAAAACTGTCAGAAATATCTTCTCAATTCCTCCCTCATGGTATGTCAGCCCATGTGTGCAGGATTTACATGCTTTTTTAACACTAATAAAAACGTTAGAGAGAAACATCTGGGGGAACCTCTCAGATTCCTTCACTCAGGTGCGCAGGCTGAGAGTTTGCCGTCAGATATCCCTCAGTAATGAGCAGAGGCAGGACTATACCTTTTCCTTGTCTTCTCGCATTCTCCAGAGCCTCTGTGAAATGGAGACGGAACTAATTCCGCACTAAGTGGTTTATGTTTTATTAGCCAGCAGCTGAGTGATTAAAGGACATGTCGGACAAAGTGCAACCTTTCAAGCGTAAGTGTAAATTTGTATAGAAAAAGAATCCACATTTTAATTGCTGGCAAAGTTAGGCTCCATTTCTGTCTTGCAGGCCTGACTCCATTTTTTTCTTCTTTTCATCCGTCAACAAATTACACATGACAAGTAGAACCTTAAACACTACAATGCTAATATCTAACAGGGGTGGTAAAACAGTCATTTATTTAAGCAAAAGGACATAAAGCAACAAACAAAAGGAGGGGAGGCAATAATTAATGATATACACGAGCATTTAGGTTTACACACAGCAGAATTGGATAATGAACGACTTGTAATTGAACAAGTGTTAGTATGTGTGTCTGGGAGGAGTGTCTCTAATGTAGGAAACCTCCCTTGACAAACACCATTTAGCTGAAAAATGTCTGTATGATTATGCACAGGGTGTCTAGGGGGAAAAAAAAGAATGAATTAATAAAACTATTAGCGCACGGTGGAGTAGGTGATGGAGATGCACTCTCCTTAGCCACCTGTAAGCGCCTGGAGAAGGGGCAACCCTGGGCAGAGCAATTCTGCCAGCAGGGTTAAGAACAGCCTGACAGATTTGTTTTATAGTGCCATTAATATGATTCCACTAAATGCATTCTGCGCTTTCTCATGCAGATCCCCTGGCCAGCAGAATCCAGCACCTAATAATAAAGCACTCAGCGATTAAAAGTGTGAATAAAATAACTTAAAGCTGAGCAAGCATGGCAGCTCCCACCACCCACACTCTCCCAGGAGGGGGTGAGATCGTAGCAGGAACAAAGGGACAAAGACACCCTCACTAAGAGTTTCTACCATCCTGTAAATTGATTAATAGAGGAGGGGGTGGCCCAGTCTACCAACCCAAACTACTGACTGGCAGACTTAACACCAGACTGCAAGGCTGCCAAATGTTCCTCTTATACCCGACAGCAGATAAGAGGCTGTAAATACAGGCATCACATCAGCATGGAAAACATAAAACTGTATATCAACCATACAATGTTATTGCATGCGGGGCCATGTGAGTGCATTACCTGAGCCGTAAAAAAATAAAAACAAAAAACAACAAAGTTAAAAAAAAAAAACAAAAAAAAACTTCTTTCCCTTATTATTTACTATGCAGCAGATTTTAAGAATGCCCATATTTTTTAAATTATCCGCAGTCCAAAAACAGAGAGGATTTAATCTTGGCTGTATCTACACTATTTCTCTTCAGTTGCACTCCACTTGGAAAGCTAAACAAAGCGAGGAGAGCGCCAGCCAGCATTATGAGGGTCAGTCAAGGGGGCTGTGGATGGGTGCCAAATTACGTGAACATATACTGAAAGAGTTTAACAAGACTGACTACAGGCTGCAGGGTTTGTGTATGTGTGTTTCTCTCTGTGTATGTGTGTGTGTGTGTGTGTGTGTGTGTGTGAAAGAGAGAGCGAAAGAGAGAAACACGGAGAATCCATGTTTGTGAAAACATAGAATATGTAGAATTTGGCAATACAAATCTAAATAATAATACAAGCGGGCACAAAATCTTGCATAGTCTTCACTCTGATATAGATGGACTTTTTCTGGGTGAAATCAAGGGCAGTAAAATTAATCTGCATTACTTCCTCAATTAAAATACAAAAAAGAGATTAATAATGAATCAAAGGCACAAGTGGCAGCTTAGCTCACGCAGGTCTTTTTCTTTTTTTTTTTTTTTTCAGTCGGGCTGGAACACAGTCTGGCTGAGGGCTTATGCTGGGGATGGGAGCGGCAGGCTTTAAAGTAGCTGTAAACGCAGAGCAATGAGACATGTAATTTGTGGTGAGCTTGGGCCAGTGTGGGGACAGGCTTTCAGGGGGTGTCAGAGGCAGAGGAAGCACAGATAAGATTTCTCTTCGGGGCAGGTAGAGTGTGTGGGCAGCCATGGTGCTCTGAGCTAACACTGAATAAATATTTCACATACGCTCAGCTCAAGTCTTATCGACTGGGGAGAGAGAGAGGGAGAGAGACAGTGGAAGAGGGAGAGGGGGAGAAAGAGAGAGAGAGAGAGAGAGAGGCTGCATTCTACTGAGAGTAATAAAACAGGGAATCTCATTTCCCTCTTGAGCAGGGCTAAATCAGCTGTAGCAGCTCTGGAGTACAACACAATTTACAATTCATTTTTAAAAATCAAATACTGATATACTAGCCTTTATATTTATTTTGCTGCGGCCTTAGTTTTATGCTTATTTTTTCATACTGGTGTCACTTTTTAATGAAAAGCATATGCAAGAAAAGTCCAAATTTTAGCAATATAATTTATAAACCATAAACATTTACATTTATAATGTAATTTCAAAACTAAACAATAACAAAAGTGTAATTTAGTGTATTTTGTATAATTTAGTGTAATTTATCTGAGTGAATTAAGTTATTCACTAATTATTCTGTTTTGTAAACAGAAACCTAGCCATTGAGGAATGATAACAAAATGCGGCAGCTCGTAAGGATGCATGCACAATACAGTGCAATAGTGATAGCAGGCTCTTTATCAAAGCACTGAGAAAAAGCAGCCGTGCGAGGCAAAGCATTAGCATTTGCTCACAGGGCCGTCTCTGGTCGTTGTCTCCCCGCCTGTCTGACACATGCCAGGGCCAGAGCAGTGCCAGTACGGGGCTGGAGCAGGGCGGTCAGCGGGGGCCCTGTGGTGCCTGTCAGTGGTGGCTACTCTGACCCTGCGCTCCGGCACTGGCCACGAGTGTTTAATCCGTGTCGGGAGCGTTAACACTGAGCGACCTCCTGGGTGACAGATCTGCCATGCGAGCCTTTTCCCCTGAGGAGGTGGGGAGGGAGTGGCGTGGACTCTCTCTCCCTGTCAGCTCAGCTCACACACACGTTAACGTGCCGGGGCCGAGACCGGCCCTAGAACAGCCACACACAGGGGCGGACAGGTCGCCGGCTCAGCTGCCTGGGGAGAGGTGTCCTCTGTGACTAGGAAGGTGGTGAGTATGTTAGAGGCAGTCATTATGATACGGCACACACAACGGGGTTAAACACGGAGCGCACTTCATCTAGGCTGAAAATAAGTACAATACAACACACAGTGCAACAGAGGCACAGACAAAACCGTGCTGCTGAAGTGCCAGCACAGATATTTAGTGCAGTGAGCTGTTATTCAGCCTCTTAATTTGTTTAGACTTAAAATGTACATTATGCTACTTTATAAATTTAAACAAAAATGAATGTGGTCAGGTTAAATTGAATTAAATGTGTTGTCAAAACTGAAATCCATGTCTTAAAACAAATCGGGCACTTTCGAAATGGGCACAATAATGAGGTGAATATTAACAGAGAAAGCTTATTAATACCACTAATACAGGGACATGCTTCAAGGTTACATGCTCTGCATTCAGCGAGCTTCAAGAGCTGACAACTGACACGCAGCCATTCAGGGCAGCTAAATAATAACGCTGTGTCAAATCAGAAGGCAATGCTGAGCAGTTTACAGGTACCAATAGCGTATCATTTAATAATTAATAGATCTCAGACTGTTTTCAAAACCATGAATATACACACACATCACCATCACTGCCATCTTCTCTCTCTCTCTCTCTCTCACTCTTCTGGATACATTCCCACTACACGCTCTGTGAGAACTCCCACAGCCATGGAAATGGAGAGTATAACCCCCATGAGACCAAAGAAATCCACTCCTTTAAGGCCTCAAACTTTTTCAAACAGAGAGAAAACAGATGCAAAGCAGAAACAAGCAGACAATTCACAGACGCGCAGACTACCCTCGCCACTCTCACAAAAGCACGGCCACACTGCATTGCAGTAAACCGCAAATGGGCAGATCCAACACTCACAAAACATCTCATTTTCAGGGACAGTGTTAACAAGAACAATTATGACAACTCTGATTATGGCTTTGATCTTGGCCATGCTGGTATTCTGGTTAATGGCCCCAACTGCCATGGCTCTACACAGGTGGTCTCCTGAGACCTCTGGAGCCAGATCTGACCCTGTCCTGCCCTCATCTGGGGAGACGATGATTCTATCAGCCCAAAAAAGAACCCGTTGCAGCTGCCAACTGTGTTTACAGCTGCACCGCATCAAACATTCATCAAATGCCATCTTTACAGTCTGTGATGTGAGGCAATCAGCATTTCACAGGCTGTCAAATGATGTCTAAAGCGGTTGCTACCTGGCAGTGTCAAAAAGAAAATGGTTCAAATACTCACATAAGGTATACAGGTTTCTTTCTAGTCTAACTCCTGACAGATGAGGTACCTCATATGTTAAAATATTAATTCTACTTAAATACTTAAAGCGGTCTAATGACAGCAAAGCTCAAAATCAGCTTTCAAGTGTAAATGATCCCTTTTCTTTTTTTAACTTTCATCCATTTCATCTAAATCAAAATTGTTCTCAACTTTAAACTTCTGAAACAGATTAATTTGGCTGGCTAATACATGCTCATTTAGCTTTTTTTCCTCCTTTTTTTTTTTTTTTTTGGAAGAAACTTGTGTCTCTCGGTCTAATGCACAGAATGGAGGATTTCACTCCAAGTTGTTCCCACGAACGGTTCCTGTTGGGAAAAGTAACTGATCTCCTTAGCACCTCCACTCGCACTTCCAGCAGTGCTATAGCTCCATCTACAGGTCCCATCCTTGTCTACAGGAAAGAACTCTGGGTGACCCCTCTGCAGTCAGTGCTGATGTATAGCACATTCATCTCGCTCAGTCTTAGTGAAAAGCACATCTAAAGGCCGTTATTTTATGAAGATTTTAGCTGTCACATTTTCTCTCTCGCAGAGAAAGGAACATGCTGTTGTCAAACTCCTGAAAAGCGCAGATCCTAGGCTCATTACTGTAGCATAAACAAGCAGAGAAAAAAAAAAATCCAAATTTCTTGTTTGTATTTCCGTTCACTGATGAAGATGTTTATGAGGATTTGCCAGAACTTTGTTTAAATGCGTGAGAAAGATTTTTTTTTCTTTCCCTTTTTTTTTTTTTTTTTTTTACATTACCTAATTAGAAAGGCGCTATTTTAAAACTACAACCCATGGGTGGAAAATTGAAGGAAACTTCAAACAGTACGGACTCTGCTTGCTGAGGAGATTGCACAATCAAAACAGGTAACCTCCAGCACCTGCAAACAATGACAATGCTGCATGACTTTCCAGTCTTTACAGATTTTTCCTCGCACAGTAGTACTCAATGGCAGAATAATGCCAAATGAGCCATCAGTCTGGATCTCATCACTGTGCATACCCAATTTATGTGTTCCTGGATGCACAGTTTTCTGATTGCCCCTCATGAGGGAAAGTTATCTTGCTACAAGACTGCAGAGAAGTCCCAAAAAAATCCATCCATTTTTTTTATTTTTCTAATATTCAGAACCACTTGGTTAACATGAAACAGACCAATGATCTTTGACGTAAAAATCTGAATACCTTACACACCACACGGCAACAACCACTTCATAATGCATACGCGAATCTACATAAACAGGATAGAAATGTAGACTGCATGCTGTGTGGAGGTCAGAAAATTGGCCTGCGGGACTGAGTGATATAATGGCTAAGTATTCCTGGTAAAGCACTAGGGGAGCATCCCGCAGTCCCAGTAGAAACCACAGCAGCGGTAATGCATTACAGGATGTATATGGTGTAAAATGGTAGGACTGCTCTGCCTGCGTGATAAATAATGTATTGTAATGTATATTAAAGCTAGGCCCACCACTGCAGTGTTTCCTACCGGCATACCCCGAGAAGCCTTGCGCTGCCTGCCACTGTAGAAAAGAGCAGACACTAGTGGTATAATTATGCACATCTGAGAGGCAAGCAGAGGCCATCTGTCAATGTCTGAATCAGTTACCTTATTACCACTGCCTAAAGATATAAATATAGGAGTGGGAGCTGCTTTCATTAAGGCGCATGGTGGCATGCTGCTTCAGACAGCTCCGAACACTAACTTAATTGCAAATGATGACTTAGAGGAGGAGGAGTGGCTGTAACCGTGGCTGGCATCGGAGTGGGCAGGGGCACTAGTGTGTGTCGCGGCGTGGCACTGGGATTGTAATGACAGTCAGTCAAGACCTTGTGGCTGCCTTTTTCTTTTCACGTCTCTGTCTGGTTTTAGTCTAATTCAGGATTTTCTCCCTTTTTATTATCAATCACAGGCAATATTCATATGTGATATATGTGCTGCTGCTTGTTCAGGATATAATAAATCATTGAAAACGAGAACTTTTCACTGGTTGAACTCTGTCTGCTGACGAGTGGGTGATGAACACACAGTGGCTGATTCACTCTCTTTGGGCGATTCTCACGGTGCACCTTCGACACTTCCACTATTTGAAGCACACCTCGTCGCAGACAAAGGCATACTCCAACTACTCTGTGACTGTCTGCTTTTAAAAATAACAACCAGTGTGCTGGTGTTTCATCCTACAGTATTTTTTTTTTTAAATGAATAAGACAGCAGAAGAAGCACATAGTTTAAGAATATATCATAAGATTTTATTCATTTCACTAAGAGGGTTCGCATGAAATGCAGCTAACAAATCTAAGGTAATTTCATCACTGGGGTGTATTAAACTACGATCATCATGATGAAAATAGCATGTGTGAGAGTCAATCCTTTCCCTTCTTCCTAAGATCTCTATTTGTGTGCCGCACTCCTAAACAGCAGGTGGAGTGGAAGTGGAAATGAAAGATTAGAGTGTGCCACCACACACTCCCATCGCCTGCGGAGGATCTAATTATAGGTGGAAGAAGATGGCCCCATCCCGCTGACCTGTCACCTGTCAGCCTGCCTATCCTCCTGCTCTCCTGCCCATATCCCTGCCTCCAAGTCTCTCGCTATCTGCCTTCATACACTGCACTCCACCTAACTGTCTACCTCTCTTTTCTGTGCTCCAACTTTCTTTCCCAGATAGTACCCTGCCTCCCACTCTATCCTTATACAATCACACACATTGTTCTCTATCTTCCTGTCTGTGTGTCCGCCTGCCTGTCTGTGTGCCTTGCTGTTCTAAAGGCTGTGATACATTGAGCCTGGCCATTGCCTGAGGGGATTTGCACCTCAGGATCAGTGAGAAGGGCTTAAAGAATACACCAGGTATGAATTGCATGTCATCTCGAGACAGAGCAGACAGAAGAAAGGCAGTGAAAGAAGAGTTCTTCACACACCCTGTCTGTGACCGCTTCCTCACCCTGACACGGCGCTGGCAGGGCTTTCATGGCAAGTGTACACTCTTAATCATGACATTACATGTGCTGTACGGAGGGGGATTCACAGGGTGATTTAAGATTATTTAAGCTTAGGACCTTAGATCACATACCCTCATTAAAAACAGCTAAACAGAGACATTTAAACAAGGTTCAAATCTCGGAGGCAGACTGTCACTCCTCCACCCAAGGAAGCTGAGACTGTGATCCTCCTTACACCGTCCCCCGGGTTAGGAGGCTTTGCTAAGAAGTCAGATGTACAAACGCCCCAGCCCCAGCCCTTCAAATACACTCTAATGTCATCAGAACTGAAGGAAAGCCAAGTGGGGTTTGATTTAAAGGATAAAGCACATCCATCACATACACATTGGATAAAAACAGAAGGTAGCCATTGTTTTTCATGGGAAAAGGAGCAGCAGAGAGTGAAAACGGCTAAACCAAAGAAACTCTTCACCGTCTAATTCGCAGAAAATGAAAGAGTTAAAACTGGGCTGCAGTGAAATGGGACAAAACTTGTTCGCCCCAAGGCTTAAAGCGAGTTCATTAACGTGAGGCAATGACTTACCAGAAAGGCTATTAGACTCCGTTGCGTGCTCTCCCATTGAAAACAGCTTTTAATGTACTGTAACGTGTACAGAACTGCCGTGCTGATTTTGCGAACCCGATATATATTCTGGGCAAGGACCTAATGGGAAATAATTGGAACAAAACACCAGTTAGTATCATTTGATACTGGACATAATGTTTATGACTTTGCAATCAGGTTGATTCAGCTTTACAGTCCCTTATTTGCTACTGTGTAATTTGATGTTTAAAGCCAATTAAACTAATTTGTGTGACTGTGACCGATCCAAACTATGACCATGTGCAGCTTTGTTGTGGCCACTTTATTAGGAGGATGTAAGGGGATGCATTTTGGCAATGTTTTGTGTTACTCTGTTTTTGATTAAGACTAAAATATCAATGCAAATAACCTTTTTAGAGAATTTTAGGTTTTCCTCCATGTATTTTGTCTCCTTTGGTTTGAAGGTTTGGATGCCAGCTCTGACCTAGGAAAAAAAACAATGGCAAAATAAAAACAGCACCACCACAATAACAACGACAACAACAAAGAATTTGACTATAGATAACTTTCGAAAAAGCTTCAACATATTTAGTTTGACCCTTACTTTGTTATAGATGATCTCCGGCACCAACGTGATACTCCCTTTGGTCAATGATCCCAAGTCGTCTTTCTTCAAGAACCGACACACCTGTTGTCCATTCTGAACCTTTTGCATCGGAATTAAAAATACAATCAATATCTAATCATCATTTACAGCGATACTAAAATATGTGTATCATAAATCAAGCTATGATCAAGCTATTTATGTAATAAGTCACGTTGAAGTGGTAATCTAATGGTGAATGATCACAAACTCACGGCCAGCATAGGAATGGCCACTTTCCCCAAAAAGTTTGGGGCTCTGTCTCCGTTCTCATCCAGGACAGTCAGCTCAATCACATCATGAATGTCCTTGATTGGGCTGGAACATCAGATTAACATGCAAGTTAAAAACATTAATCTACACAAGAGAAAACAGCGGATTTTTCATATGTCTCACTCACAATGTGAAGACTTTGTTCCACTCCGGGTTGAGGGTCTTGTAGATTGTCTGAGTTTGAAGCCTGCTCTTACCAAGTTCAATAACACAGAAGGGGTTGCTTTTTCCTGGAAATGACAAAGCCATGTCATTATTTAATCTGTAGGAAAGCCATGGCCATGAGGAACATAGTCAGAGAAGTGAAGTGCTGTCAGAGATTACCGTTGAGATCTGCTGCTGGAAGATCTGTTGCCTTTATAACCTTGACCTGAAGGTAGCCAACCTCTTTCACACATTTGTGTGAGTTCTTTAAGGACTGCAGAAAGGAATATGAAAGCATGAGATGATTAATACAATAATCTATACGTTAAATTTTATTCTTACAGCCGAAAATATGCCATAATCATTTAGTTATTGTTAAAATAATTGTCTACTATTACGATAACGTCAGTACAACTGCATTCCTTCTACCTCAAACCAGCTGATATTAGAATCTTTACTAAATCTTGAAAATGGGCTATTGCATTAATAGGTGAGGACATATCTATATATCTACAAAATGTTGAAACAGCACACTCTACTCAATTTACTTAGGCTTACAGATGTGACACTCTATATTAAGTAATAAAGATTACAGGGCACAGCTGCTTTAAGTGCTTTGTGCTTTATGAATTTTCCACATTGATTTGTGAAATAAATGTAAATAAAAATAAAGATATCTGCCATTCTCTAATAAAAAATATGCCATCCTGTGATATTTGTTAAAAAATATATAATGATACTAACAAATTTCTCCATTATTGTGTCTCTCTCGTCAGGTTGCTCCAAAGGAGCTGCGCTGATGTCAGAGATGCAGACTCCCCAGCAGGGCGTCAAGGTGACCAGAAACACCAGCCTGCCCTTCCCGGGGTCCAGCACATGGGTGTAGAGCTGCCTCTGATTTACTGGAAGTCTTGATAGGTCAATCTCAAACCTGAGACACATAAGGAAAATGGCTCCCGTTGGAACATATCAGAAATACTTGTCCTGCGGAAGAGCAAATGTGAGCAAAATTAACACCACCCGGTGGGAAATACTCACATCCCCCATGACTCCTCACACTTCCTTCCTCTCTTAGAGAATACCTCCACCTGCAGAGGTTCCTGGTTATCTTCAAACTGATTGAAGTCAAACTGCTCTCTCCACTGGGGATTGGCCTGAATGCATAGGTTCTGAGGGCGTCGAAGACACAGATTCAGGACATACAGTAACATGGAAACGCACACACATGCACACAGATAGACTCATTGACGCAATGTCAGGTTTAATGCATTGTCAGACTGCAGCCCCTGCATGACAGGTGGATTAAGTCTTCATTCAGTTCAACCAGAACGAGGCAGGAGAGGAGAAGGAGAGGTTGGTTTTG
>OMLB01001869.1:10178-35123 GCA_900302555.1 Myripristis jacobus
CTGGAAAAAAAAAAAGATTTGTTTGCATTTGTAATATTTCTGGACTTTGAGAAATGGCAGCAAAACACTATCACTATCTCACAGGTCCTCTAAGGTAAATTTATCAAAGCAAACAAAGAGATTTGAATAATCCAGATACTCTCCAACACAGCGCTGACTTTAACATTAAAGCATTCTCTGTTGTTCTCAAAGAGTCACTTAATTATTAAGTCTAGGGCTGCAACTAATGATTTTTTTCATTGTCTGTTGATTATGATTCATTATTTTGGTTATACATTATTAATTCAATCTAAAAAATTAATGGCACATACTTGAGCTCAGGTAGCCGGGCCTGAAGTGATATCCTCTCTTTAGTCTGAGCATCAGCTGAAAAACCCAAAGTTTCAGTTTTGTAGTTTTCTGAACAGAGAGAAGTCTCAACATCCTAGTGACACTGCAATCAGCAAGCGTTCAAAATTTTGACTCAGTGAATGATGAACATGATTATTTAATCATTTACCGAAATTATAAATGATTATTAATCTGTCAATCAACTGCTCATTTAAGATCAACTAAAGCAGACATATTTTCTTTATTTGGACTCATAATTGGTTAAGAACGCCCTAAAGGCTTTTTTTCATTTGATAATTGTTCAAGAAGTTACTGTGCATGTCTTAGAATACGTTCAGGCTGATCAAAGACTTTTGACAGTGTCAAGGTTTGTGTACGTCTGCCTTGATCAGTGATCCTATATCGGGGTGGCTATACTTAGAAACTAGAGGAATGTGTCGGTGACCTTAACAGGTTATGCTCTGCCTCGCGACCTGCGCCGCATGTCATCCCGTCTCCGTTCGCGCTCAGTGTTTTCTAATGGAGCAAAAAACACCAGAAACTTAAACGCAGTAAATCCAGAGCCGGACCTGTTTGGTTTCACTAGGTCAGTGCAGCCTCTTCCAGGGGTCCTCCAGCGTTATTTGGAGTTCAGCCCAGTTCTTCAGCTTTGCCTCTGGAAACTTGTGTTGTTTTCATGCTGCTAAGAGAAAGCGGAACAAAGGAGGGATTTAGCTTGAGCTTTTAGTCTTTTAGGAGGAGGTAAAAGACCCATGTACTTTCCATGTAGAAAAGTTTTTATGCTTTTAACGCAAAACAATAGTCGAAAAAGACCCAGCTGCTTTCCAAGCACTTAGTGTTTGGTCAGTTTGGTCAGTTGTTCAGCTTTTTCAACCTGGGACTCAAATTTTGGTTCAGAGAAGCACAGGTTATTATTAGTCATATCGTGTGGCTCCAACAGCGATGGACTGCAACGCATTTCAGTCCCTGACCCGTAGTTTTAAGAAAAAGCTGGCTTAATGGCAAGTATGCCGAGCGCTGGGTGCTGTGACCCACAAATGTTCCACTCCACCTCATCCATCATCACCCATCTGGTCCCACAGCCAAGATCCCATCCAGCCATGTAGAGAGAGCAAGAGCGAGCAAAACAGATCCACACTCCGTCACCTCGCAGCGGGCTTAAGAAAAGGCATTTCTGGACAAGATGTTTGCTTTATCTAGAGCTGATTTTTATACTTTTTGTAGACAGTATCGAGAAGAAAAATAGAACTGCACTGCAGTGGCTGCAGATGGCTGAGAAACAGAAGAAACAGGAGAAATGACAAGTGAACAAGTGAAACCTGCCCTCCTGCTACATGCATGTCAACTTTATCCTGGCAAATAAAAAACTCTTGGCATTAACAAGGCAGCTGTTTCGAAAACTCAGGGTGGGAAGTCAGAGACTGGATAACCTATCACTACCTCAATAAGCAAGGAACGGCGAGCAGTATATCTAAATGTTTCTCTTTTTTTGCATAGGATGGTGAAATCATGACCTAATTGACTTGCATTCATTCTGTCTTTCCCTTATCTTAGCCACGAGGAACTTATATCTAAGCCTAAATTTACCCATTAAGCCAAAATGACCACTCAAAATGTAAGAAAAAAATGACTTTGCCATTCTTGGAAAACACATCTGACAAACTGCACAGACCCATGGCATCCCATCAGTCATGATGGGATGCCATTCTATTAGTTGCACTACAACTAATAGAAGTAATAGAAGAGTTTGTGTTAGATATTACAGGCAGGAGTGAAAATGTGACAGTGTAGTAAAGCCTGGTGGGGCCACCTTAAGCCTTAATGGGGCCACTTTTGCCATGTTTCAACTAAATGGTACTGGCCCTGCCCGACCCTGCTGCAAAGAGAGAAGCTTCACTTTTCTACATTTTGTCTTACATGGATAGATTATCAGCTACAGTATAAACAGACAGCGTCCACCTTGACAACAGCAGCATGTCTTTGATTGGTGTGCAGTGCATGTGTCCCACCCAATGTCCATGAGTGAGTGAGTCAGTGACCCCTAATTTACCACGCACAGCGCACACCGTGGTGGCAGGAGGCTACTGCATGCACCGTGGGAAAAATGAGAACCGCAGATAGACTTATCAACTTAGTTTGCGATCTCGGGAACAACCACAACTCCTTGAATTTAGCAGAGCGGTTCTCTCAGCTGTTAGCTGGTGAAAACTGGCCACGTGCTTCAAGTGTCAACCGTCAGCCCTCTCAGCTTTTGAGATGCATTCATTTCTAATCTGTTTTTTGGAACCTGTGAAATGATAGGTGTACTTTGCATCATGCGAGAAGGCCAATAGCTCACGACTACAACTTAGCCAACATTAAGGTTACTGTCAGTCCTCTCAGCAAGACTGGCTTTGCGAACACTCCCTCCTGAACAAAGCAACTTACACTGAAGAAATCCAATAAACAAAAAACATTTTGCAAAAAGAGCAATTTCTTGGTTTTATCAAGAAAAATCAGTATTTCAGCACAACAGCATTGGAATACAGTTGCAGCATGAGCAGATACACACAGGTCATGGTTGCACCTCCCTTCTCAGTGCAACTTTTGTCATCCGATCATGCCAGGATGCATTAACTTTCAAGTCTGTTTGCTTCGAGATCGGATCTTGCTCACGTTTGTATCCAATCAGCCAGACCACATGCCAGGGCAGCCCGGCATTTATCAATGTGTCCACTGGAATATCTCCACGCGGGAATATATACGATCACTGTTTAGGCAGGTTGTGTCAAGTTTGGAAACACATATGCATTTGAGTTCCAATCTTGCGAATCCAAACTCAAAAGTCACATTGAAAAGACAAGAGTAACCACGGCCTGACAGTCCACTGGGCTGCCACCACACATTACAGCCACGGCAGGATCTACTGAAAATCCTGCAGTCTCTTTGCAGCCTGACAAAAATGAAGAAACAAAAGGATAATTCCAAAAAAAGCATTAACTTGTCTGCTCCTGTCCAGAAAAAAAAGAATAGTCTCAACATGAGCATCTTAACATTTTGCATTGAGAAGAAAAGAGACATGTAATAAATCAGCCTCTTTGCTTTTTGTTTAGAAAGGGCACGAGGCAAGCGGAAAAAAGGAAGTAAAGGGAAAACAAGCAAAGGAAAGATGTTTCATTTCCCGCGCCATACTGCATCTATTGCCTTCCAATCTAGAAGGCCATTAATCTCTCTTCACTGCGCTTCTCCCTCCTCCAGGTCTCTGTTTTTCCCAGGGGCTCTCCAGGCACTTGGCTGCCTTCGCTGTTATTTTACTCGTGAGCTGGGGGTCACTGAGGTGAGCACAGTCATGTCGACTGCAGGGGGAAATATACTGCTGCACTCTGCTACTACCTGCCTAAAGATGGTTTTAATGGTTAGCAGTGTGATTTTAGCGGGCTTGACTTTTGGCATTCGCTTTGCGCTTGCATCAATCGTTCAAACACTTCATTGTTCCAACATTAAATCAATTTCTCTTTCCTTTGTTTTCATCCACATGCGACTCTGTTATTCCCCACAGGGTTCTTCCAGGCGCTTTTTTCACCTTCATCGCAGCTTTCCTGTTAGGAGGGGTTACTGAGGTGAGTATCCACGTTGCAGAACCAGTCGCAAGCCTTTCAAATCCCTCTGTGTGTGTTTGCACGGTATAACCTCACCTCAGCACCACAGAACCAACTGAATACAATCACTGAATCATCTCAGACATGGAAGAACAAGAAACGACAGGGGCATGACTTAATGACAAAATTACTTTTTAATTTCTTAATCTAAATCAAACTCAAGCACATTGTAATCCAACGACATGGACGAAATACAAGGCACGTTGTTAAAGCCATTTCTGATTCATAATTATGTGGAACTATTAGGTGTGTAAAACTGAATTGCAAAAAAAAAAAAACATTTTATATACAATCCACCCTACAAAGTGCAGTTTTACAAACACAGCGGCTGTATTAACCACACGCTCAGCTGATCAGTTAATGAGTATACTGAATGTATTTTTAACTTTGTTTTAAATTGTCTAAGTAGATGTTTGCCTTTGAAAGAATATTTGTTGATTTCATGTCGTTATCCCAAAACCTCTGAATGAGTAAAAAGCTATTTTTCCATGTAACACAAAATACAGAGAACATTAGAAATGGTAGTGGGGGGTAGTTTTGCCCTCCATAATGTACAAAAAACTGAACCAAAGCCAAAATTGTGACCCCAAAAAACACCATTACTGTTGCACCGCTACTGTATAAAGTCCAAAATGTCCATTTTCCATTGGGCGTAAACATCATAATCTTAGGCTCATTGGTCTGTATCACTGAGCTTAGTTTCCAGTCTCTAAAGGTGTTAATGTTTCAACCCAGGACTTAAAGTACCAACGTTTTAATTTAATTTTGCGTTTTTGGATGTTTTGTAAGTTTTAATTTGAGCATTTTTTTTTTTTAATGGTGAAGAGCTCATGTATAATTCACTGGCGTTTGCAGGTGAGTTGTCCATCATGTCGAAGTTGAGGAAGGAGATGGAGAAGTACAGGGACATAGACGAGGACGAGCTGCTGAAGAAACTGACAGAAGAGGAGCTTCAGCGATTAGAGGATGAACTGGATGAGCTGGACCCTGATGTGAGTTTATATCCTATATCGTTCAGTAGGCGGAGTGTGTTTGGAGAGACCCTCATTTTATTGGTGCTTTCAGAGAGTCTTGGTGTCGTAAATGGGACCCTGACCACATTATATTGTACGTGCTACAGTGTTAGAAAACAAAGAAGACCCAGAGTAAAGTCGCATATTGAAAGACAGAGAATCAGGTCAAAGGGAGGGGGCTTAAAGTCTGGAAGATTTAAATGTCCTTGAATGCACTCAGGAGTAAACAGCTGTAATGTAAATAATGCTTTTCACAGCATTAGTGGTGGGAGCTGGGAGTTAGGCCATGTCCTAATTAAGCCGGATCAATCCAAAAACACCGGTGTGCCCCTCCATTTTCCAAAAGCCCCATCATGCACGCCTGTCGTTCATATACGCAACTTGCAGAAGCATTCACTAGATCACATGACAATCTTACATCGCTGTTTTCAGAAAGCTTTGTTTTTCCCATCCACATGAAGACGCCAGGCCGCTGTTTTCAGATTTACAGACTTTGGAGCCCGTTTTTGAAAAGCTCCGTGTTATTGGGCGGAAAATGCCGGCTTAGTGTGGATGGAAAGCTAAGATGGAGGAAAAACAAGATGCTTTTTCAGTCCTTTAGTGGACAGGACCTCGCTGTCCGCAGACCAGCCTGTACAAAGCTCTGCAGCACCAGCAGACCTGCAGTCCATATTCAGTTAGTCTCACAAAGCCCACAGCTCCCAGTCAGGCTGAATGTAGCCCACAGCCTCTGATTGATCAGAACTGATAATCAGATAAATGATATTGCAATATGTGCATAATATATTTTCATAATATGCTCTTGAACCGCGAAAAAATTAGGCCAGCCAGTCAGGTGAATGTGTAAGGAATGGTGGAAAACTCGAGCTTCAGAGGAGGGCCATGTTAAGACATAAACCATTTTCCCAAAAAACAGCATGAGTTTAAAATCAATTTCTTTATGTATAGTTAAGTTAGGCTTTGATTTACACTAAATCTTTATATGCACAGCCAGGTCTCTCCATGTGACATAGCTTTGGTTTTGCATTGTGTGTCTGTCAAAACAATAGAAATGAGACCTCCTTATATTTTCTGTTGCACATTGAAATAAAATGACTGAGGTGGGAAAAAAAACAGCTGGATGAGATGGATAGAAATAGCCAGGAACGATCGGCACACATAACCTAGTTCCTATAGATTTGGGCAGAGTCTTGTTTGTCTTGGAAAGCGAAATTCAGCCAACAGAGTCCAGGAAAATATTCTACTTTTGACATGACTTATTTTATAATAGTGCTAAACTTTGCTGCTATTAAGCTGCTCTGCTCCCCATCATTTATTTCTGCGTTTGATGTATCGAGCTTGCTTTTTTGTTAGCCCAGGTGGTGCATCATGTGGTTAGTAAATGCGTCGTAGTGGCATCGGTTATACTAGTGTTTACCTTGTGTTGCTCTTTTATTATGTGTTTATCTCCGCATCTGACGCATGCAGAGCCAGTTTAGGAACTCCAGTGATACATCATGGGTGGAGGCGGTGACAGCAGCTGTAATAACTTTCTGATGAATGTCTAACTGCTTATAAAGAGACTGGATGCCCCCCCAATGCCAAGAGAATGACTAAAAGGCTATAACAAGCAAGACTCGGAGTGTGTGTGTATGTGTGTGTGTGTGCCTGGTCTGTTTTTGGCTTCTTTCAGGGACACAAACCAGACTTTAGACTAGTTAATTGGGGACGATTTGTCCAACTGGAGATGTGTCCCCAATTTGGAAAAAGCTTATTTTTTGTGTCTGGGGTTGTGGTTAAAGTTAGGGTAAGGTTAAGTCTCCAGGAAATGAATGTAACGTCCCCCAAAGTGACCCAAGTAAACATTTGTTGCGTGTGTGTGTGTGTGTGTGTGTTTGCTCCTAATGCCAGGGCTTAGCTGATCGGAAGGATTGTATGACGTACATAGAAGAGTAGAGGCAGTGAGTGTGTGTGCGCGCCTGCCTTGTGTTTGCCTGTTTGTGTGTAACCTATTACGCAACAGTCAAGTGCCCATTTGCACCGAGACGCACCGCAACGTTCCCAGCAAGGCCGCACACACCAGTTCCAGTAAGCCGTTAGAGGACCTCGTCACATCGGGGCAGAGGAACGACGTGTCCCCAAACCCCAGGCTGCCTCCAAATAGACACTTTTTTTATCTTTGTTCATCTGGAGAAACATCACCGAGAACATCTTTTCATCACACTCATACACACACAGTTACACCGGCTTATTGTCCTCGGTCCGGCCTGTTATGGAAAAAAAAGCACTGGATTTTGGCACTGGGGTTTGGTGTTTTGAATATTAACCTGACTGGCCCACCACAGCGCCACCACCAGGCCAACAGGGCCCTGAGCTTCACCCTCAACATTTCAGACACTGCAGGGTCAAATTTGATGGACCTTTTGAGGAATGATGTTTTTATTTTACCTTTGATGTTCTGTATCCACAAATGAATGGGTCCAGCATAGCGCCATCAACAGGCCAAAAAGCCCCCAAGCTTACAGCAGCGATGTCTCAGACGCTAATGGCCCAATTTTGATGACGCGGCTTTACCTTGACCCTCACCGTTACCTGACTTTTACAAATTGAAAATGTTCACAGAGCCACCCACGAGCCAACAGGGCGATAACGTCCATGCTCACTATTTAATTATTAATTCCAGTGCAACAGTGGATTTGATGGAAATAATCACGAATATGTTTTTACTCTTCAAATTATTCTAATTAGCGTGCTAGTGTCCCATGGTCTGAATTCTGTGTCTGAGATTTTTCCACCTTTTCTGGAGGACAAATTAGACTGCAGCAGCAAAAACTGGATTTTTTTTTTTTTTTTCTCTTGACGGTGCAGCAATTTGAAGACTGAATACTGGCACAAAATCTCACCTATGTGCAACTTTATATGTATCAGAATACAGGTGTTTAAAATCTCATATAAGTCTAATCTTGTCACAACCTCAGTACAACAGGTGTATTATACGACTGGTCACTAAGTAGCTCTGCTTGAATGATGGCAATTTCTTTTTTTTTTTTACATTTTCAACCAATATTTCTACAAACAGCGCTTGCAGTATAGCCCTTGAGCAGTTGTATGGCAACACAACGATTCATTATGGGATTTATTATGGACATTTTATGCTACTTTTTGAGGGGCTGTGAAAAGATTAAACCTCAGTTTGACTGAACTGCTCCTTTAAGCCATAAATCTCTTGACTCTTGAGCACCATAAGTAATGATGAGAGGTGTGTCCACAGCTCACAGCAGTGTGTGATATGCCATAGGATTTGCTATAAATACTATGTGTCATGCACACTTAGTGGTAACAACTGTCGGTAGGTAGTATCGTGAAGAGGAGGCTGGCGAAGAGAGGATGAAGAGACACAGACAGAGAGAGAGGGAGAGAGAGAGAGAGAGAGAAAGCAATACACTCTTCAATCTGCCTCTTACTGTTAAAAATACCAGGAGATAAGAGGCCTACAGCTGATATGGTGCAGTGACACATGAGGCTTTGCAGTGTCGGTGTGATATACTCCTGGCTTTACTATAAATACTAATGTATGTGGCGTGAGTGTGTATGGACCACTACTGAGGGAGCGGCGAGAGAAACAGTGGTGACACCGAAACAGCACACAGAGTTAAACATCGTTATCAACATGGAGCTATTATTTACTTTTGTTTGATAGGAACAGATATGCAAGCACTGAGGATTTTTACAAAGTAGCCTGATTTATATTAATCTGTAGAAATAAGCCAGTTTGCAGTTTTTGTCCCCAGACGGGCCTTTGATAAAAAACAACATGTATGTAAAAGACAAAGACAGACATTTAAAATAACATTTTAAAAAGAAAAAAAGAAAAAAACAGTACACAACAAGATAAAAATGCAGAGTTTGATTGAGCTTCTTGGACAAATAGCTCCATATGAGTGCAGGACTGGCTGGGGGTGTAAATCACAAGTTTCATCACAATAAAATATATTATTAATTACAATATTTGCCGATTTGATTCAGTTCACAGGCTTACAGCTGATATGAGATTACATCATTATGCCCATTAAATACAGTCACTTACTTTATAATGTTGTGTTTCTGTTGTAGATGCTTGGCCAGGTTTCGTCATATTTCCCGAGTGTTTTATCTCATTCTGGCATCGTTTGCAAATTCCATGTGATTTTTCAGCTGAGCCGCCTTTTCTCTGAAATCCAAAATATTTCCACCGTGCTGATTTATTCCCGAGACGGGAGTAAATACCCTTGTTGTCTACTTCTTGGCTGCTGGCCGCGGCTGCCGTTGCCTCCTTGGTGTTAGCACTTCGAGGTGTGCTTGGATGGAAATGGTGACACAGACGCATATCTCTAAGATAACGATATGGATTGATATCTTTACTTAGTATCGATTTTACCGGATCATTGATCATTAGATCGATGCATCAGTCTAGATCGATGGATTGTTACACCCATTCTTAGAGTACATTTGTAATTTAGATTTGAAATTATGACTTTCTGTACTTTTGAAGGGGATTTCCACTCCTGTTAACCTATCATCTTATGTGTTGTTATATTAGCAATTGACATTCTGCCCACTGTGGTGACGGTTTGGTTTGTGATTTACGGTCGTACCAATGAGGTCACTGATTTGAGAACATAAGTTGGTAGAGGGAGAAAAAGAGACAGATTGAAGTGGAGAGAGTAAGAAGAAAAAGAGAGTGAAGGCAGAGGGATGAGAAGGAGCGAGAGAGGCAAGGAGAGTGAGACAGATCGAGTCGCGAGGAGAGCGAGGCCTCGTTTCGAGTGCTGAGAGCAGAGATAAGATATGAAGCTATAAGTAGCGCTTGTAAACACTCGGTTTCGGTCTCTGCTTTAGGTTGAAAATAGCTCTGAGCAGCTCCACAGGTCTGGGAAACTTCTTGCTGCAGAGTTGGACTGGAGAAGTGATCGGGACTGTTTGGGGATTTACGTTAAACATAACACATCATTGCTTCAAAATGCATTAAAGATACAAAGCAGATATTTTACCATTTAAAGTATGTGTTTTTTCCATGAATGAAGAGGAGGGGTTTATTTTCTCCCAGAGGCCCATGTAGGGTTTATATGGCTGCTATGGCAATTTAATTTCCACCTGGGGATTAATAAAGTTATCTATCTATTTATCTGAAAACAGGAGGCCAGGGGTAAAAAAAAAAAAAAAAAGCAAAAATTGGAACAAACTGTAGTGGAAATCATCCCTCCAAACTTCAATCAAACCTCAGTGAAAGTTTAGATTGTCTTGCTAAAGTGTACACAAACGTATAAATGTATACCAAACCCGTTACAGCTTTGAAATTAATTTAAAATCGATGCTCATTTATCACATAAACTCTGTCCCTGTATCAAGACGATGAGACAATAATTTTCAAAGCAGGGAATGAAAATTGTAAAGCCGATAAATTGCTTTGAAAATCCATTAAATCTTTCTAATCAAAGCCTCCAGCGTCATCATACGATAATGTCTTAACTGCTATTGAGGAGCTGTTTTTTTTTTTCTTAGTAGCTAGAGCTCTGTCACTTTTGAGAACTTCCCTCTGGGTCTGTAAAGCCCATTATTAAAGGAACAATCAACACTAAAATACTTTAAAACCATTAAAAAATATATATATTAGTTAGTTAATTATTAGTTTTATTGTTTTGTGGAGTATTTCTCCTGTGCCAGTGGACTGCTGGACACATATACAGCTACAGTGGAGGTAAACAGCAGAAATTTGTCCATGAATATGAAGATGTCATATAAATATGCAGCTGTATTTATATGACATCCACTTTTGATCGAAAGCAACAAGCACACCTGTTTTCAAGGGATTGTCTAAAGGCATTCTGGGAAATGTAGGAAATGCCAGAATGAAATAACAGCAGCATCTTGAAGAACGGTGGATGCACCAAAAACCAAATAACGACTTAATCCCAAACTGATTGTATTATATAACAGAGTAAGGGCATTTCATTACCAGCCTCCAGAATCCATCTTTTTAACCAGTGAAGTTTCCCCTCTCGGTCCAGAATGAGTTGCTGCCGGCTGGGATGAGGCAGAAGGACCAGACCAAGAAGGCTCCGACAGGAACTTTCCAGAGAGACAATCTGCTGGCCCATCTGGAGAAACAGGCCAAAGAACATCCAGATAAAGAGGACCTGGTTCCCTTCACCGGGGAGAAGAGAGGTAGGCTGCAGTGTGTGTGTGTGTGTGTGTGTGTGTGAACAGAGACCAAAGCATTAAGGTGGCAGCACACTAGGGCTTGGCCATACTTCAGTATTATATCAATATCATGACATGTGACTAGATGTCGTCTCATAGTATCATGACATGGCATAAGTGCTGTCTCCCCCTGGTTTTAAAAGCTGCATTACAGTAAAATGATGTCTTTTCTGAACCTATTAGATGGTTGTTGCTATTCTACCGGCTTGATCCCCATCTTCACATCACTAATAATCTAGGGTAGCCAGACCTTAACATATGGAGTGATGATTTAAAAAAAAAGCAGACGACTAAAGCTATAGATTTCTCTCTCCCATATGAAGCATCACAGGCTGTCAGCCAGATCTGATAAATCAAAGTTTTACAAAGCCAAGCACATTCTTCTATTCTGGCAAAACTGGAGCAAGTCTTTTCATCTGCTTTTATCATATCAAAACTAAACTAATGAAGGAAAGTTGTTCCTGCATCTTGTATCTGGGTAATGTCTTCAAACTCAGAGCCAATCAGATTGCTGCCTGTGGATCCAGAAAGCCTCAAACGCTTTTCAGTGACCAACTCTCCAGAGCTCTCATGTGAAAACATCTTATGAAAGCACCAATGGTCATCCCTGCAGTATCATCTCAGCATCGATATCAAGGGGTTCGGCCAAAGATATTGTGATATTTGATTTTGTTCATATCCCTCAGCTTAATAATATACATGAAACTAGGGTTTTGCAATATTTGGCATATCATAAGTGTTGTCCTTTCCTGGTTTCAAAGGCTGCGTTACAGTAAAGGCATGCAGTTTTCTGAACTTATCTGACTCTTGTTGCCATTACATTATTTCCCACTGCAGGCATTACTTATGATTATTTATCAAAGATCTCATTGTGTAAATATTTTGTGACCAGTTGTCATCCCCACAATGTCATCACAGCATCGATATCAAGATATTTGATTAAAAATATTGTGATCTTTGATTTTGTCCATATCGCCCAGCCCGACTAGACACAGATTTGATCTTGTGTGAAATCAAAGTGCTGTCAAACGGCTGTTGAATAAAGTCCTGCAGGCAAATGCAGGACCCACATTTTGAAATCCTGCAGCCACAGTCTTCTACTGCTGGCCAAGGTTCAGCGCCTTGCTCAGAGGCACCTCAGTAGTATTTAGAGTGCTGGTTCAGCTCCTGAGTCCATGTTTTAGCAGCCAGTTCGGGGATCTGAACCACACAAGCTGCCAGTCACATGCCAGTGTGGCTAACCAAGTGTGTGTGTGGCCGTCCTTCCACCGT
Organism: Myripristis jacobus; assembly: GCA_900302555.1. NCBI lineage: Eukaryota > Metazoa > Chordata > Actinopteri > Holocentriformes > Holocentridae > Myripristis > Myripristis jacobus. Next base: position 22,651 of record OMLB01001869.1, read on the forward strand.
CTGCAGGGTGATGACAGAATGAAGAGCAGCAGGTCAAAATTATGTCTGGCTGAAACTCTAGGAGCAAACTACACACACACACACAAACACACACACACACATACACACGTGTCCATGTGCCCTCCAAGTCCCTGTGTCCTTCCAGTCAGTCAGACATAGTGACGGCAGGGCGAGGTCCAGCATGACGTGATACGAGGCGATGCCGCCGCCGGTCCCGCCTCAGCTGCTGGGTAACAGATCCGCTGTGGACGGCGGGACGGTAGAGCGAGGCCAGAGAGCTGTGTGACACCTCACCTCAGATCAGCGTTTGCATTTACGACATGCTTGAGGTCATACATTACAGAGCTTAACAGCGCTCACTGGCTTGGTAATTCACACTGATGCTCTTTCGCTGGGCGGTTTTAAAGGTTGAAGGTCGTCGGTATCGCTTTGTATCGTCAAAACAAAGCTTTGCATGGCTCACATCAGCGTTGAGGCTCTATTTCCAACCCATCGCCAAGGGTCAACAACAACTTCTTGAAAACTTGCACAAAGAACATGGGCAAAAATATCTCATTTACCATAGTTTTATGTACTTCATCATGACTGGCTTCCAAATATTAAGATATGGTGTCATTCACACCGTCGTCGCCTAGTGTAAGAGAGTCTACAAAACTATTTCCTCCCCTTTTCATTTGTATTTCTTTCACAATGGAGTCAAAACAGGATCATGGATTTCACGCATTATAAATTCAACTTGTCGGTGCATTTTATTGAAACAGAAGCTGCTACAAATATTCTGTCGACTTGAACTCAGGAAGAGTTGCACGTCCTAAAAAGTGAGAGAAGGTTGCACTTATAAAGTTAAAGCAATTGACCCTCTGCCATGACACAAAGTCCATGACCTCTGGACTCCAGATTTGTGATTTGTTTGAAGTTTTGGTGAGCATGAAATAGGGCTGAACAATTAATCAAAATATTACTGAAATTACAATATGGTCAAGTGCATTCTCCCAATCACAGGAGTTGCAGAAGTTTTATGATGCTACAGAGATGCCTTGGCCTACAAATCTTATTTTCCGTATGTAAAAAAAACATGCTTGTGTGGTACACACCCCCACAAAAATCACATTATCGTCATTTTAATAGGTTTTTCTGTGAAAATTAAAGTTACGACACAAAAATGATTCAAATTTGGGAATCATATGGCTATCACAATATCTGCAAAAAATTAATCACAATATGATTTTTTGCTGTGACACTCATTGTTAAGTCACTTTAGATAAGACTGTCATTGTGATGCTTTAACTTCAAATGGAAATTATTTGTCCTTTTTTTCCAGCTCTGCTTTCCTTCTTTCTTTCTTTCTTTCCTTCTTTCTTTACAAAATGTCTTGTCCTGTGCAAATAAACTGCAGTCATTTGCATCCACTGGCATAAGAGGGGACTGGCCTCAGGGTAGTTATAGTAGTTTGCATCACGTTAGCGTTTGCACCATCATGTCAGGTTTGGGTGCTGCCTGGTATTCCTTGATACTGACTCCGTCCAATCACGTCGCAGGGAAGGCGTGGGTACCGAAGAAGAGGGTCGACCCCATCATGGAGACGGTGACTCTGGAGCCAGAACTAGAAGAAGCCCTGGCTAACGCTAGTGATGCCGAACTCTGTGATATCGCAGGTGACACACACACACACACACGCTGTGAACACATGCTTGTGTATAAATGAAGTTGAATATCATTTGTAGCCTCAATGTAAACTGTTAAATGCGCTACGGTGCAGGTGTATGATTATTTTTCATCCTCTTCCCACACTCCCTGCTCCCACTAATCAGCGTGAACACATCATCATAACCTCACCCAGCCCTCCTTTGTGGATTTATCCTCATTTTAACTCTCCTCCATCTCCTTTAGCACTTCCCTCCATCTTTCCTTCACTGTGTTCCCTTTCATCCCTTCATCCATCCCTCCATCTTCTTCTTCACCTGCTCCATCACTGCTGGACCTCGCTGTCCGTTAGCTGAACACCAGCCGGGGTATAAACTGCACAGCCAGTCTGCATGGACCGATGCTCGTGTTCTGTCACGTTCATGTCGTCACGTTGCACAAACCAGATTCTGACTTTAACCATTTACTGCACATTTATCACACTGAGACTCTGTGTGATGCATGGCTTATGACTTTACTGTTCAATATCATAGAAATTGAACTCACTTTCTATGGGAAATATTCTATTGCATGTACACTCTATATGCATTGCTGCCTGATTCTTTTTTAATGATTCAGAGCGCACAACGTAGCTCCAAATTTATAGAAATATTTCTCACACTGCTTCTGAGAATGTGGAGATCTAAAAGCCCTTTGACTTTTTGTCTGAAGGAGGGGAAAAAAAACTTTATACAGCAGAAAAAAAAATCTATCGAATTACTTCATCTCATTTTCAGATTTGATTGCACTTGATTCCAATTACATCTCAGTTATTTGGGGAATTTTACCTGTGTTAGTGTGAGTATATGACATTTGTATCAAGAACATACTTGAAACACCAAAATTTACACTGGTAATATATTTTTTTTAAAAAAGCCTCACCCCTGTAGTAGATTTTAAGAGATACTGCCAAATTAAAAAAGAAAAGGCCATTTTTTTTTCTGAAGAAAATTTGAGTCTGCTTGCTGAAAATTAAATACTCTTTGCAATTTGAGAATCAGAATCAGAATCCGAAATACTTTGTTGATCTCCGAGGGGAAACTGGGTCAGTTGCAATTGCTAATTCTTGAGAGAAAAACATACATACAAGCATAAGTGAAATTATAAGAAATAGGAAAATAAAAAATCTTAAAATATGTGCATTAGAAATCTTAAGAATATGTGCATCATGTAAAAATATGAATGTACATGAATCCTACAATAATAAGACAACAACATATAATTTGAAAATGTGAGAATATATAAAAAGTTGTTTTTTTATTTTGTAGTAACAAGTAACGAAGATGGTTAAGAGAAATGTATCGGAGTAAAAGTACACTTTTTATTTTTCGGAAATGTAGTGGAGTAAAAGTAAAAGTTATCAGAAATATAAATAACGAAGTAAAGTACAAATATGTGAAAATTTTACTTAAGTACAGTAACAAAGTATTTGTACTTCATTACATTACAACACTGATGCACATGCAGCTTTAGCCTCCCCCCACATACACTTTCCAAACAGTTCCTTGTTGGGGCGGAGCAGTAGCGGCAGTGCAGCGCCGCCCTGGTAAGCGAAACGTCAGGAACAGAGAATCGGGAGCCTGACATGCTGAAGCAACACACCCAGCCTCTGCAGTTGTGTGTGGCCTGGCAGCTCATGTTCCCGGACTGGAGTGTGTGTCCTTGCAAACACACACACTGTTCTCTCGCCCTCCATCTCCCTGACACACAGACATGGTGATGATTCTCTGCAAACAGCTTGTTTCATGCACCGTCCAGGAACAGCTGCCGCTCAGTCCGAAAGCAGAGCGCCTCTGTCGCTGTCGCTGTCAGGAGGGAATTTTACTCGAGAAAACAGATGCAGATCGCTCCTCAGTCCCTCATGTGGCTCGGCCTCACAGTCTAATGCCCTTTAGTTATGACAGTAATTCTGACAGAAATGCCCAACATGTCCTCTTCATGATAATGTGACAGTCAGTGATGCAGTTTACCCTTTGAAACCTGGAGCAGCAGCAGATCTTTTCCATTTAAATGCTTGTGCAAGGCGTCTGAACGCAGACTTGAAACCTGAGAAAACCAACGTGATTTCATTCAAAAATGTGGTGAAAAAAAAAAAAGCAACAAGCACTGTAGCAAGAAGTGACCGAAAAATTTGCAGGAAACTAGTAAAAGGTTACAAGACACTAACTTGGAAATTTAAAAAAAAAAAAAAAGAAAGAAAAAGAAACAAGGAAAATGACATTATGCTGCAGGGGAAAAAAATCTCTTTTTGGTTAATTTTCAGGTATTGTTTTGTTTTTTTCTTTCTATTTCATTTTTTTCCTTTTTTCTTTTTTTTTCTTTTTTTCCTCATGCAGTGAAAACACTGTAGATATTTATGTTAGAATGGAGCTGATGAGCAACTTCAACAAACAGAACCAAAAAGGATATGAAAATGTCTGCTTTATATAGCATTTGGGTGAATTATTCCTTTAAATTGAGGTGGCTGGAGTTGTGCAGCAGCCGGCCACTTGAGGGCAACAGAGCTGTGAGTCTCTCCCAGGATTTCAGCACCCGCTTCAATAATCAAAACCAGTTTCGCTTCCCATCAGAAAAGTAAGAAACTAGGAAACTAAGAAACTAACAGAAATGATCCCTTGCACACTTTCTGACGTTAAAAATGTCTGTGACAATAACGACAATAACCGCTCGCCTGCTGGGATTGATCGTCTCCGGTTTTATTTGGCTGTGAAAATGCTGCCGTGTTGCAAATGCTGCTCTGCTTGTATCAGCATGGAGATCAACTGTACAGCTGTATTTACATGAAACATGTTCAACCCCAGATGTATCTCCGTGTGATAGTTCATTTTTCTGATGAATTTCTTCTTTTCCTGTTCTCTCCTTTTCTCCGCCTGTTCTCTCCATCCTCATCCTGTCCTGTTGTCTTCCAGCCATCCTGGGCATGCACACCCTCATGAGCAACCAGCAGTACTATGAAGCCTTGGCCAGCAGTACTATAGTCAACAAACAAGGCCTCAACAGTAAGTCTAAAATACACACACACACTCACACACACACACACACACAAGTAATGTCATCTGATGTTAGTGAGTCTTACCATTCTATATTTATCAAAACAAGTTGGGTAGCATAATTTCACTTTTTGCACGGGGAGAAAAAAATAAGACACGAGATCCCTTCACTCATGCTAAGAAAAGTTAACTTGCACTGAAGCCGTTATTGTAAATAAGAGTCTGCTCTTAATTAACTTGCCTAGCTAAATAAAGGTTGATGATGATGAAGCTGAGTGAAGATATTTCATCCTACTGGGAGATATTTCACTCGTTTTAAGAAAAAATCTAGTCTGAGAATCATTCCTGATTCCTGGAATATGTGACTTGTTAAGATGGATATTATCAGCAGTGCACATATGCAAACAGACACACACACTGTGTAGACATGTGTTTGTTGGACAAATGTAAGGTGAAGCCTAATCACACACACACACACACACATTGTAAGGGCAGGTGTCCTATAGCTTCTCCAGGAATCCTGTTGATTATTCAGCTGTTGATCCCATATGTTTCATGACACAGTGATGTAAATTATGGCACTGAGTGATATCTGCCTTTCCATGTTTGTCCTTGATCACACACAAACACACACACACACACACACACACACACACACTCTGATATGCACACACACTCTGTGTCATTGGTTTATGCTGCATAATGGTCCTATAGATTTTCGTCATACTCCAAACAGAGGCAGAGAGGGATCACTTCACCACCAAACAGGACAGAGATCTAGCTGTAAACTTTTAAATCTCTTCATGTAAAAACTTTTTTTTTTTTGACGTTGACGTTTTTGTTGTTTGTTTTAATGTGGTTTAAGATGAAGAACATTGAAGATCTTGAACTAAAAAGCCAAGAATGAGAATAGAGAAAAAGTCAGCAACTACAAAGCTAATGCTTGTTTACATCTGTTTGCAGCATTAGGTTACAATATGCGAAAGTTAATAATTTCTGAGAAACTGATTTTACAAAGAAGTAATGCAGTGCCACCTTGTGGAGAGACACATGCATAATGGCCGGTCGCACGCGTTGAAAAGCTCTTCATTGTCTTGACTCTGCCAGCTCTTTTGCTGCTGAGATCAGCTCTAGAAAATAACTGCACATTTCTATATATCACTGTTGCAGTGAGAAACGTCAAAAAAGTCCAATTCTTCACAATGCTCCTCCAAATCCTGTTGATAAACTCAAACATGCACGGTGGTCAAGCAAAAAAAAAAAAAAACACCACTTCATTTTATCGCTCCTGAAATGTGGCATTTTGGAGATACATGGTTTTCACAGCGACAGTATTTGTATAACAGATATGTTTATCTGTTGCTCAGGCAATGGCTTAGTTTGGTATTTTTAACTGTTTTAAATAAAGCACATCTCTGTCTCAGTAATCAAGAGAGATTTTCAAAATATTCACTGCCCAAAAGTATTCAATTCATGTGTGAGAAAATAGTCTTGGTAATTAATAACAGAGAAGGCTGTGCTTTAGTTTGGCCTTGTTATCTACACTAGATCACAATTGGCTATGACAGAAAGCAGTCTACTATGTTGTTACCATTATGTTAAACGCTGTTGACATTATCTCTTCACCATGGCCCTTGAGATCAGTTTCCAGGAAAAACTATATAAAAACTGTTTTTCCAGACAGTAAGTAGTCTAAATGGAAATTCCTATCCAACTACGGTGTGGAAGCTCAAACATAAAGACATTTTAAAGCTACTTTAAGTTATATTGCATGCACTTTGATGCAGTAAAATGATCCCTGGCAATGTAAGAGTCCTCACTGTGAGTCTTCATACAGTCACCATACAGCCAGGCTGTTGGTAGTTCCTGGTTTGAGCTTTCAAAATTTCTGCATCAGTAGGTTTCTCCAAGTTTCTTCTGTACTCCACCTCATCTCCTCACTGCTTCAGCTTCATCCAAAGTGTCTGCGCATTTTGCAGATAAAAATATCCAAATGTCAGGTCAGTTATGCACACTAGTGCCTCTGTAGCTGCAATCAGCACTGCAGCCACAGAAAAACTTCATTCAAAGCAGCTTACCTTGTAGCTTCACCACATTATCAAATTGGAAGTCACAGACAAAATAATCCAAGTAATCTGACAGGAGCCTTGTGAGAGTAAAAGGTATCCCTCATTTCAATCCCAAAAACAATTTTTCCCCTTATCTTTTGATTTTGTGCAAGCAAGTTTACAAATAGAAATCGCTCAGTGCAGCTTTAAAGACCTGTCTCTCATAGGTCAGTATATTCTTCTGAGCCCAGTTCCCAGGGTAAGCCTGTGCTTCTAGGTTGAATAACTCCATCCAACACCCGCAGCACCATGGTGTACATGAAAGTGCTGTATGTGGCTGTGTCATAATCCAGGTGTGATCCAGTGCACCCAGTATAAACCAGTCCCCGACGAAGAGCCCAACTCCACGGACGTAGAGGAGACTCTGCTGAGAATAAAGAGGAACGACCCTGACCTGGTAGAGGTCAACCTCAACAACATCAGGGTAGGTGTGTGTGTGTGTGTGTGTGTGTGTGTGTGTGTGTGTGTGTGTGTGTGTGTGCTTCTCATAAACCTGATATTTATTGTTCTTTGCTGCATTTTTTTTCCTTCACCCAGAACATCCCCATCCCGACCCTGAAGGCGTATGCTGAGGCTCTGATGAAGAACACTGTGGTGGAGAGGTTCAGCATCGTAGGAACCAGGAGCAACGACCCCGTCGCCTTTGTAAGTGTCGGCTACAACAATTTCATCCTTAATGAGAGACAGTTCTGCCATGCGGTGCTGCAAAAACATCAGCTGAGGTTCAAGGATTCACATCTATGAAACATCTCTGAAAAATAGAATCAAGGTCAACCATCATAACTGCTGCCCTTTAAAAAGTACCAGCACTTGTTCTTATTGTGTGGTTTTTATTGTGAGTATCACCGTTTTTTCCCATTTTTGGAACAAATTCCTTCTTGCTTTCATAAAAAATCAAAATCAAATTGTGTTTCAACTCAAATGGTGGAATTTCTCTTGGAGGACAATCAAGTTGTAAATCCAGTGCCAAAGTGTATGAAAGGCTTCTGGTGCCACATAATTTATCAGTACCATACCTACACACCCTTGAAGTCGCAATGAGACAAAAAAAAAAAATAAAACCTTTTTGGACTTAATAGGTGATTTTCCATGCAGGAGCACTGACCAATTTGTTTGTGGCTTATGCACAAAATTATTAGTAAAATTATTAGAAGTTATTTCTTCTTCCTGCAAGACAGTGACAGCTTCAGCGGTGGCATAATGCTGTGTTTCAAATACTTTAAATCTCAATATTGAAGTTCAAACTCCAATCTACTTATAATAAATATGTTGCATGTCACTCCTCTCTCCCTCTTTACTATAGTCCAGGTCACTCTTGCTATCTAACAAGGCATATATGCACGAATTATGATGGCGTCTGTGTGTTTCCTCAGGCCCTGGCGGAGATGCTGAAGGTGAACACAACGCTGAAGAGCCTAAACGTCGAGTCCAACTTCATCACAGGGACTGGAATACTGGCTCTCATAGAGTCACTGCAGATAAACACGACACTACTGGAGCTCAAGATAGACAACCAGGTACACACACATGCACACACACACACACACACACACACCCTCTCCCTTACCCTAACTTTAAACTAAACCTACTTGAAACCTAATTAACCAGTGAGCCAGAGTCTGCGTTTGTAGCGAGTAAGTGTCCTCGCTTTGCAAAAATGCCACCATTCTGTTAGTTAAAAAAGCATTCTGGTCCTCACTCTGTAGCATTTACAAGTACACACACACACACACACACACACACAGCCCATAGCTTGCACACATTAAAGGTTCTGTGTCTGTTTTTAAGCTGCTGATCTCCATGTTTGGCAGCGCTGGACAGGTTTGCCTAATGTGCAGAAATAGGTATCTTGACACACACACACACATCCTTAATTACTGTATTTTTCCACTTACACAGAGTACTCTACACACACTGATCATGCACAGATGGGTGTGTGTGTGTGTGTGTGCGTGTGTGTCTAGAGAGAGAGAGAGAGTCAAGTTGCATACACAGGCCGTCTTCATCACTTCGGTCTAATGCTCCTGGATTGCAGTGGATTGCGCCGTGCTGTCACAAGACATATTTCTGAATCTCTGACTCACCGCTCACTCATTAATTCAGCGTGTCTTTCTTTAGTGCTCCTCTCGCCAAACAAACTTTCTGCTCTCCTGTTCTTACTGCTGTACCTTTCGCTTTTTCCTGCTTACACTCCATTTTCCTCCTCCTGCTTTATCTCAATTTGATGATTGACTCCTTCATTTGTAAAATCTTTAAAACAGAGAGAAGTGGGCTACAAAGTCAATGAAGTCATGCTTTCAGAGCCAGGTTTACACCCATAGGCATTAATTATTTGCAGTGCAAATGTGAAAATTGTAATAATTGTTGTTTTTCCTGATGCTGGACCCACACAGGCACTTAGTAGCTGTCCCTCGAGGCCAGATTTTATTGTCTCTCATGGGCAGTGCAGCTGGCTCTGCTAGAACAGAAGTACACGGATGTCATTACCGTGGAAAAGCGTGTGCTGAACCCATCGACCCTCCAGCTGGCCATCACTACCCGGTCGCTACACCGCGTCACTTTATATTTACACAAAGTTACAGTGATCTCAACTTTTCTGTGTCAGATTTTGATGCCTCATCACCTCTCTGCCCTCTCTCTCACTCTGTGTGTCTGAATTTGAAATGAACGACCAGCAGCAGCTCACAACAACACAGTCGCTGCGTGTGTGAGCGCAGGGTAAGCTGCAGTTATTGGAGAGACAAACGGTCCTGTTTTGACTTGTTGTCTGTCAAATGTTGTATATTAAAGGATAACTCAACATTAAATCATAAACGCCAGAAAACTCCTGCTGCACCGCCCTCTAGAGGTTGAAACTTTCAGGCATGTTGCACTTCAGGCCACACCCACTCAGTGAAGTGGCAGCAGGTAATTTTAGCAGCTGTCAATTGCAAAGTACCTGCGGCTATATCACAGATTGGGTGTGGCCAGAGGTGCAACTCACCTGAGTTCAGTTTCAGCCTCTAGGGGGCAGTGCAGCAGAAGATTTCTGCAGCTCTAGAGAAGTGGGCTTATATCTGGAAGGTCACCGGTTCGATCCCTATACCGGCAGAAAAATGTGCCTGGTAGAAATGAATGAACAGCTCTCTCCGCTACCTCAATACCCACGGCTGATATGCCCTTGAGCAAGGCACCTAACTCTCAGCTGCTGCAGTGGAGCTGCTCAGTGCTGAGCAGTGCAGACTGTGGTTGTGCTGGGCAGCTCCCAGGTGTAAATGTGTGTGAATGAGTGTGAATGAGCAGGATGTTGCTGAAAAAATATGCTCAGCCCAACTGCACTTGAAAAAAAAAAGGTCAATAAAATGAAACAAAACAAAACCAAACCGTGTTCTTGGTTCAAAAAAGTTTTCTGAGTCGAAACTGTGAGTCGGGTACAGCCCCGTGTTGCAGACTTAATTTATCTCTGTCAGCTGCATTTAGCTTTTTCCCACCTTCCTGTTCTTTGTTAGTCTTTTCTGCTCCTTTATTTTTGTTCTGTATCCCTTCTTCCTTCCATTCCTCTCTTGTTGGTCCTCTGTTTTATCTCTCTATGTCCACTTCTCACTTTTCTTCCTCCTATTTCTGTTCTAATGCCCAAATCTCTCCTCCTCTCTCCTCTTTTCTCCTTTAACCCTTCTATCTCTTACTCCACTTCTTTCAATAGTTTTAAATGCCTCTCGATGTCTGTCTGTCTGTCTGTCTGTACATCCAGAGTCAGCCATTAGGAAACAAGGTAGAGATGGAGATAGCCAACATGCTGGAGAAAAACACCACGCTGCTCAAGTTTGGTTACCATTTCACCCAGCAGGGCCCCCGCCTCCGAGGCTCCAACGCCATGATGAACAACAACGACCTGGGTGGGTGTCTCACACACACACACACACACACACACACACACACACACACAAACATAAACTAAAGCGAGGTGAATCAGTGGGTGTAAGATGAACCGTGTGCTTGAAACATTGTGAGTTTGAGTCCAGCTTGTGACCTTTTTGTCACTTTCTCAGTTTAGTTTAGCGAAGTTGAGATTTCCTGGCATGACATACAGTAAAGCTGGTTCATGCTTCCCACACATGAGGACACAAGTGTGGAAGCATCGCCTCCTAGAGTCACATCGGCTTCTCTGCTTCTGGTGCAGAGTGAGGCTCCTGTTCATGTCTTTGTTTGGACACGTGGACAGAACGATAAAAGAGTTGTAGTTGCTCCTTCAAACAGGAAAAACACAAGTTGAGATATTTTCTCACCTCCTTGCAGAAGTCCATCGTGCTGCTTCTCCATTTTGCTGTTTTGTCTCTCTTCCCTTCCTCCAAAGTAAATAAATCCTTGGCGGATGTCCACCGCTTTGTTCCCACCTCTCTGCTCAGCCAATCATAGCAGGCGGTGAATGTGCATCTTTAAAGGAATACTCCAATGGTTTGGGCATAATACCCCTTTTTCTGACCTACTCAGACTGAGACAAGATGTTTGATACCATTTTCGCCTCCGTACGTCCAGTTGTTCACTTCCTGTAGGTAGCGCTTTGTGTTAGCTTAGCATAAAGAGTTGAAGTCTATAGGAGTCATTAGCCTAGCACTTTCAAAGTAAAAAATAAACTTTACAGCAACTCCGAAGCTGTCTTATTTACACATTGTGTTTGAAATAGACATCTTGTTAGAAAAAAACCACATCTTTCCCAAAATGTTGGCATGTTCCTTTAATGCCAGTGGTTGGTGGCTCACATCGGATGCGAGAGTCACAGCCGCTCATTTTCCTTGCAGCCGTGTCTGCAGGAAGCATGAACCGGGCCTAAAGGACGTTGCTGAAGCAAAAACAACGTGACGACAGCAAGAATAGATGATTCACGAAGAGCATACCACTCTGAATCAATGAGCAAATTTATTCAAGAGTATACAAGCTGCATCTTTGTTCTTGTTCTCGTTATTTTTTGTCCGTCCCGTCCTGAAGGAAAAGTTCACCTCAAAAGAAAAAAAGGGAGACATTATTTACTCCACTGAACTTTGTGAAAACACACAGCGAGTCTGAGCCTGAAGTCCCAGCCAAGCGAAACACGGCCTTCCCGAGTTATGAGATCAGCGCTAAGAAAGGAGCATGAGTGTAAGACAGAGATAAAGAGAAAAGCATGCACACACACAGCAGACACACACACACACACACACACACACACACACACACTGCAGTCATACAGTCATAATGTTTATATGCACTCACTCTCTATGTATTTTTTAATTACTTGTATAACAGTGGTGATAAACTTGATCTAATTTTAGTACATTAAACGGACTGGATGGATAAATATGTAATGACTGAAGGTTTTATATTCTGCAAATATATATTTATGAGTGCGCTTATTGGCAATAAAAGCAGATTTTAGAGATTTTACATGAAAACACATGAGCAAGACGAGCAAAATACATGATAAAAGTGGGAAACTCATTCGAAGAAGAAAGTAGGCCTATGCATGAAATGAAATGAGATATCACTTCATAAAAGACATTTTGTGTTGAAGAAACAAAAATATTGATGCTCCAGTGAGGAGGGGGGCAGCCTGAATGCAAAAAGCACCCTACTCACATTAAATTTCAATATTATTATTATTATTATTGATAATAATAATAATAATAATAATAATAATAATAATAATAATAATAATAATAATAATAATAATAATCAT
>OMLB01001876.1:9863-29826 GCA_900302555.1 Myripristis jacobus
CGCTCTTGAACATGGTGTGTATGTATACGTGTGTGTGTGTGTGTGTGTGTGTGTGTGTGTGTGTGTGTGCGTGTGCATGTGCATGTGTGCATGTCAGGGCTATATCTTGCTAAGCAGAAGATATTCAGAGATTAAATGGCCTCATGTAGAGACACTGGCGGCCACTCACGATGCCAAAAGGCAAGAAGTGAATATCAAGGACAAGTCTATTTTGGTCACCAATGAGTGTGTCTTTGTCATGTCTCCTACACAGTAAAAACACTCAAGGTAGACCAGACAGGCTGATTATTGTTTACATCAGCTCATCCAAGTCAGATATGCCTATATAAAGGGCTAACAATTCATTATTGAAAACCTGACAGGTATATTTTGATGTATTCATTGATTAAAGATGGCAGCAACTAATTTGGCCTGTCCTTGTAAGAGCACCTTTACAGGGGCAATACAGAATGTATTTTTACAGGTCTTATGTAAATTGTTTCACCTTGAATTGTAGCATAAGAAAAATGACATTAAAATTAATAAATAAAAGATGATTTGTCAAAGTATTTTAACCAGGTTTTAGCATGTAGTCTCCTGCTAATATATAAAGGTCTGAATGGTCCCTGATACTGCAAAACTTTGCGAGATAGCTGTGAGAGACAGAGGAATGACGGGCGAGTGGTGTCATGCTACATATCATGCTAAGCTTTCAGCAGAATTAAACATCCTTAAACATCCAGGGGCTTTGTCAAATGTAGGCAGGGCTCATGAACTGTCACTCATGGTCCATACATAGGGTGGTGGTGACACATCACTTTGGCAGGGAAGCTTGAACACACAGCACTGACAGTACTGATAAATGAATAGACTGACACATGCAATGTCACGTCCAGAGACGGAGACAGCAAGACACTGTGTGAAGGCTGACCTTCACCCTCACTCCATGAATGATGTGCAGTTACCAGTCTTGCCAAGCTAGTCACTGATATGCTTTGCTAGCTTTTGTGAAGACAGCTGATATAGCCTACAAACATACTGTAGTATAGCCACAAAAGGCCACACCTATCACACCCAACCATATAGCACATAGAGATACAACAGCTGCTGGAGCTTGCGGGCATTCTTTACAGGCCTACCACTTCACCCTGTCCCCTTTTCTCTTGTACCTTTTTATGTGTACCACTAGGCTTGCTCCAGTGAACCACATCTCTGCAAAATATGCCAGCCATATTTGTATTCTGACTGTGTTCCACATCATGTTCATGTTCTTTGGCTCCCCCCAAAGGAAGTCTCTGTTTGCCAGTCCCCCATCACAACCATGCTGACATCTTAAAAACCAGACGAGAACATCACTATAACGACACTATCACTATGGCTTCAGCTGGATTTAAGTAAAACAGTGCAAACTATTGCAACCAATCATAATAATGACAGTATTACGTTTTTCTGTCAGAAATATCTATTCCTGAATTTGACATGACACAGTGGCCTACCAGTAGTAGCACATGCACACACACACACACACACACACAAACAAATACATACACACCACAAACAAAAGTCTTCACACCACTCATACTGCCCACATACCTGTGAAGGAGGTCTTGGTGATGGGTGGTGGATTACACATGGGTGATCTCCTATTGTAGGGGGGAAAAAACAAACACTTAAACGTTTCGTCTCCAAAACAATAACATAAGCAGTTCACCACTATCCAAACCCTCTACATGTGTCCCAGTGTTAAGAGGGCAGCATTTCCCTCAGTCTTCACTCATTACATCTCTCACTTCACATTTAGGGAGCACTATGGCGGAGGGCACCTTTACAGAGCTGCCTGCTGCTGTTGTTGTAGTACCCAGTTATAACACCAGAGGGCGAACAAGACTAGATTGTGTGCAAGCTTCAGCACAGGCGAGTCGGGTACAGCATGTTAATTATGGCAGTAGTAGCAGAGGGAGAGCATGCTGACTACCAAACAATGCTATAAATGTAGCAGAACTTCATATTCACACAATATAATCAGATCTTCTGATTATGGTGGTGTCAGGCATATACAGCTACAATGACGATTAACTATCAAAGGATAAACTTCCCCAAGAATAACAGCTTTCATTTCTGTGTTTAAAAAAAAAAAAAAAAAAAAAATCAATAAAAGGAATGGTCGTGCCTTTGCCCACTTACTTATTGGATGTTCTGTCTTGTAGATTGGTTAATGCACCAAAATTGTTCCGTACAGTTCTCAAACTGGCAAGAACCTGAAGGGGATATGGCAGATTAAGATAAGAGTATTTGTTTATCCATCAATATATAACAGCCTGTAACAGTTTAATAGTTAAACAACACAAGGCCTCACCTGTGCAAATGGCGTTACAATCATATCGTCACCATGACTGGAAGACAGAGAGAGAGTGACAACAGTGTTAGATAGAGGCTTATATTGACACTTTAGCCACAGGAGGATGTTTTCTGAAAGGACAAGGGGGGTGGGGAGGGGGCATCACATCAAATTAGGATCAGTGTCTCAGATACATGCTATCATAGTGACATGTTTACTTGAGACATCAGCTACCAGCTGGGCTCCCATTGTGCAGAATGACGGACAATCTCATAGAAGGTTCAGCATAGCTTCAGCTGTTGGTTTCAATAACAGAAATTAAAGGCTTTATTGGACAAGTCTCAGGCTATATTCAAAGAATAACCTTACTCCTAACCTTAGTAGCACCTACCACTATAAGACACTGTAAAATCAGCCTATATTGCATACAGCTCTAATTTTCAGTTGCTGTATAGATTGTAGATACGATGTCTATTTCATATTCACTTTCTCATTCTGCCTCTCTCACCATACCTGCCCCTCCACTGTTTCCTTATGTCACCCATACAATCACTATTCGTTTATTTTTTTTTAACTTTTATTTATTCAGGGAAGGACTGTTTGCTCTTTTATGTCTCACTGACTGACTTTGTTTTGGGAAAAAAAGAAAAAACATATATACATCATCAAATGCAAAGTTCTGCTCAGAGGACAGCACTCAAAATAACCATCGATACCACTTATTGCTAGTGTGGTCTTCGGTGTTATGACATCCCGCAGCTAGATTAGGAACTCAAACCGGCAACTTCAGAGTCATAATGCTCCTACTGTAACCTCTAAGCTGTTGCCACCACACCATGTCATGTGTCCATGAGGCTGTCAACATTTGTTCAGGTGACACATACCGACATTTGTTCAGGTGACTGTTGACACAGTCAAACAGTATAGAGTGTATTACTCAGTGTTACTCGACCACAGCCACGTCACAGACACACCTACAAACACATGCTCTATCACACTTTGACATCTCTGGTATGAATGTTCAAGGAGACGCAGGCTTGTCATGCGCTCCCGTTGCAAAACAAATGGAAGGTATTCACTGCAATGTGACTGGCTATACTTGGAGAGGGAGAGACGGGGGGAAGGGGAAAGGGAAGGAAGCAAGAATGGGAAAAAATAGAGTATTTTTGTACTAATTATCTCTTTTTACATCACCTGACCTTTGGAGCTTTCATTTGGCCTTTTCAACTGCAATATTCCCTTTTTAAGCATTTATGGCCACAATGCCTTGTCATCCACAAAATGTCTCAATGCATAAGAATTTGATGCAGCAGAAACATGACTGTTCATGTTTTCACCAGTTAGCCTCATAGTTTTTGAACATAACTTTCTCCTGTAAGCTTTGCCAAAAAAATTTAAATAAAATTTGAAACAATATGTCTGTGAGTTACAGCATTTGATATAAAAGGTATCAATGATCATTTGCAATATGGTGTTTTAAAATCTGGCAGCTGGATACTGGATGAGGTCACGGCAGGGTCATTGGTCAAATACTAGAAAGCACTGGGCAGGAGTAAGGAGGAAGTGTAAGGTTACCGCAAGACTTTACTTTTCATCCTTTTCATTATTTGTCTTTCTCTCAGACGGGATGGAGATTCTCTGTTTTCAGTCAATATTTTTATTTCCTGTAGCACTGAGAGTACATGTAACTGGATAGCCGCCATAGTATGGGAAAGGAGGAATATGCTATCAAAATACACAGGGCATTAACCCTGAAAATGCCAGCTGATGTGCTTTCGAGAGTGCACTACTAAAATGCTAAGGCAATGAGGAAGGTGCATTGCAAGAGCAAAGGATTTTAGACACTAAGGCTAGATAAATTCACTGCTCAAATCCCTCAAACTATCTTATCGAGTTCTATATATATAATTGACTATTTGACATCTAGAAAAGAGTCACATTAACTCTGAAATGGATGAACTGTGCTTGTGGGTATCTTTTTATTGACTGTCCTGTTTATGCTGTGGGACATGGCTAAGAATAGAGTCCTCTGTCAATGTGACACCACACAATCAGCTGTCAGTCATGCAGACTTCCCTCCACAGCAAAAGAGATGTGTGTGATGGCTATAAGATCTGGCTATAGGGGATAATAAACATCAAACCAGAAAAATAACACATATCATACACAAAAATAGTTATAGTCAGAGATACAAATATATCAATATTCACTAAAAAGTGCTTGCAAGATAAAAACTGTCAAAAAAAAATACAGAATACTGCAAAACGAGACAGCAGGGAGTGAGATTACAGAAAGAGAGACAGAATAAACGATAGGCTGCAGAGGTATGCTGAGACATTAAGTGTAAGCATAAAAAGAAACCATCCACTCACATGTCACTGGCAATGGAGGAGTTTCGGGACATGGACTTGGGTGAGAGGTCATAGTCACTGTCAGAGCGATAGAGGAACGACTCTCTCCGCTGGCTGTGGACGAAGTTGGCCTGCAGGATGAGGCCTGACCCCGGGCTGGCCATTGGGTCCAAGGGGCTGCGACCCGATGACGTGCCATTGTCCACATCAAAACTGTATTTACACAGACAAGGAGAGAGAGAGGAGAATCATCACACTCTGAAAATGTACAAAAAAAGTTTAGGCTAATTGAATGGATATTGTTAATGAGAGAAACAACGTTAGTTTTGTGAACATGTTCAGCTCTCCAGTTACTTCCCAACAGAGTAACCACAGATATGATGCTAAAGAACCAAATTTCATAGTGTTATTATCAACAGTGATATTATGAGGTACTGTTGTGGGGATGCATCAATCAGATTTTCTAAGTCTGATTCAATATTTTTTTTTAACAATAAGACTGAACCGCTGATTATATTGATGCATTTTTCCGGACTTTCTACTAAAACTGGCACATAAATGAAAGGGCACAGCAAACACAAATAGTAAAATAACAATGTCACACTGTGTTTAACTTGCTCAATAATGTAAACACGTCAAACTTGCTAACTGTAACATGTAACACATTAGGCTCAAGTGCTCAATGAGTGAGGTGCTTCTACACTTTCTGACCCTTGTAGCACATGAAAGGTTTGTCACCATGACAGCGTAGGCTTTCCCTCCTGTCCAGTGCATTAAGCAGGTTCTAATCTATGCAAAATTCAAAACATGTCAGAAATGAACTGTCAACAACAGATGGATGAGATGCCCACGCTGCTAACATTCTGCTGACTGCTGCAAATTGGCTCATATGTTTGACCACGTTCCTGATCCAGGTTTTGACTGATGAGCTGAAACAGTGATCGACAAATCACAGACAAGCTAACAGGTCTGTTATGATTGATGGCTGATTGATCAGTGCACCCCTAACTGTTAGAACATGCTGCAGCACTAAACCTGCCCATCAGCATTTATCTATTTTGTCCAATTCTGCATTATACAGCAAACCAACCTGCACCATCGCTGGTACATTGCACCAGTGGGAATACCTCTGCTACAACAATGCCACTGACTCAGAGTAAAGCTCCCTGTACAACAGTGACACCATTTCCCACTGTGATGTCACGATGAGCTCCTTAGTGTCTCCCAGGTGATCATTCGCCCAGGTGATGACTAATGCCCACCACCAGGGATATCTACCTCACTGCCAGAGCGACCAAGCAATCCCATAATCCCTTCTGGTGTAGGTGCTGAGGTCAGTGGGGGATTCCCTGTAACGTGACGCCAAACACGTATAGGCATGACGTCCCATTTGTCATAATCATCCCTTTCAATCTCATCACTATGGGAACAGCGTCAGTATTAATCCGATATCGTGTACGCCTGTGCCAGTACGGGACACCCTGCTCATGTCATGGTGTGTTCACCCGCCATTGCTGATGTGTATGTGTGTTTGCAGTGACATGTGTGTGCACCTGCATCAGCATAGGATGTTCCCAGAGCAGAGTGAGCAGTGTGACATGAGCGTTTGAGCGGTGTCAGCTCTGTATGTGCTGTGTGTTCGGTCATGTATCCGTGTTTTTGTCTGTGTACACTGGTGTGCATGTGTGTGTGTGTGAATGAGTGAGTGAGTGTGTGTAGGAGTAAACCTGAGTCTAGACTGGGTAAAACTGTCTAATACATGAACTCTGTCCTCTTGCTACTGTGAAAGAAAGAATGAGTGACAGCAGTGTGTGGCTGTTTGTAGGGAATGTGTGCAAACACTGACGAAAGGGCTGAGCAATAATATCAATATTATATCAAAACTGTGATATGAGGCTAGATATCGACTGGGATTCTGTATATGGTGAAATTGTGCTATGACATTTTTACGAAAGTTTCAATAGTTATCCCTACAATATTGACACAAAGTTTGATTTTGTCCAGATCGCCCGGTCCTAATTGACAATTTTGTCAATATGTACTTTCTCATTTCCTTGTCAATACATAATGAAGAAGTCACTACCTACCTTCTTCCAGGCCTGGCCTATGTGCTGTCTTTCTACTATGTCACACTTTCAAAAACTGATGACTTATTAACTTTACTGGTGCTAGTTATAAACACTTTGAACTACATTTACTGGGTTTGCTTTGTAGGTAGAGAAAACGGGAGCTCATTTATTATTACTGCATTTTTTTTTTTTTTTTATGTTTTGTGAGACACTTTGAAAGGAAGAAGTAATTACGCTCACTTTCCTCCCTCAGGGCCGGATCACTGCATCAGGCCAGGGCTCAATCTTATACACTCAGAGCTACAACCATCTATTATGGATGGGGTCTCTCGCTTGCTCTCTCTCTCTCTCACACACACACACACGCATACCATGTGAAACCAGAGAAACCATACACCAGCAATCACTGCCTTCTCTCTTCTGCAGCTCATCCACAAGACATTATTTTCCACCTCCACCCATCCCATCCGTCTGTGCTACACAAGAGACAAATAACGAGGCTATGCTCATTCTCAGAAATTGTTCAACAGTATGTACACAGGATGGTCAGTATTCTCTACGGTCCAAATTAAAGCCAGACTGCTGCCTATTACCATGAGAGTAAACCTTGTTATCACTTGATAAACTGTAAGATAAACAACACATAAGGAAGAAAGCCCAATCAGTGGCTTCCTTAATCAAGCAGAAGCACTGTTACCGCAAGGATTTTTTTTCCCAAGTTAGAGTAAAAAACATGAGTTACTAGAACTGTTACTTTTCACCTCTGGCACAGTGGGTAATCCTTTTACTTTCAAATCTATGTAGAACACAGCCACAACAACTGCACCAGAATGCCAGCCATATTTTCCACAACAACGACATGGGTAAATGCTGAGTTATCGCTCTGTGATCTCTCTGCAATGGCAGGAGCTCAGTGAGAGTGAACTCCGGTTGCAGAGTGAAATACTTTGGCCCTCTGCCTGATGACTGAGGAAAGGGCGATCATATTGTCCTCCTCTGTCTGCCTCCAGCTACCTCTTTATCTCAGACACACACAAAGGGTGGAAATCCCAACTTACATTTATTCATTTACTTACTGTTATTAAATAGCTTTTTCTGAAACTGTACTTTTGAGTATTATTTAAATGAGTAGTTTTACTTAAGTACATTTTTATTAGGCTTATATTTCATTACATTTTAGATCATATACATTTGAGTACATATGTTGTGGTTCTCATTAAGCAACAGAAACTGGACCATTGTTAAATGTGGCATTATTCACAGTGAATGGTGATTTATTAAAGAAGAGAACGACAATCAGGCACTTTATTTTATCATTTCTGACTTCCTGTTAAAAGTTAAAAATTTCACTCATCCTTTGAGAAACACATGCAAAAGATCACATGTAGCACTGTTCTTTTTTCTAAAAAGTAACTTTTAACTCTTACTTTGAGAATATTTTAAATGAGCTTTTTTATTTTATTTTTTTTTTTTACTTAAAAGTGATACTGTGTGAGTTTCTAAATGTCTGGTAAATGTGACTCTTTCTCAAGATCTCTTTTGGCTGCCGTAGAGTGATGTAGACCCCACAAAGATCATGCACAAAGACGAGGAGTGGGATAAATAACAAAAGCAGAGGTAGCTAATGAACGAAGTCAACAGACACACGATGAGAGACATGGATCAACCAGTGAGCTGCACCCAGCCAGGTCAGTTTCTACATCTTATAACACTATTAACCCTGCAGGTAAAATATCAGCAAAGTAACAATACTTATACTTGATTTGGACATTCTGGTGCTCTTACCACCATTGTACACTGTTTCCTTACACCATGGAAGGAATACAGAAGGAAAGGACAATACATCACAGCAACAGCCACTGGTGCCATTAGTGCTGAAGTGAACAGGACTGGCATGGAAAATCAAACTATAAAGCACTATAATTAAAAACCACTATAATTCCACTATAATTCAGCCATTTGAACTTTGCCAGGACAGAGATTCAACTATATAACAAAACACACCTTACACAATGTCTGTTTTCGATGGATACAAGACCCACCATCTGAATTGTTTTAAGCTGGGCTTCACACAAGGCTTTAGGCAGCTGCTGCACAGACTCCTGATGTTTTGAGGCCAATCACAAGGACAACAAATGTGCACACTGGACAAAAACCAGCAGGCTGTATTATGTAAAGTGTGTTTTGTTATAGAGTTGAAACTTGGTCCTGTCATAGCTCAAATGGCAGAGCTATAGTGGTTGGTAGTTAGAGTTTCCATGCTTGTCCCATTCACTTCAATGCCAGTGGTACCAGAGTGGCTATCGCGGTGACGTACCGGTGTCGTATTGTCTTTTCCTTCATTATTTGTTCCTTGTCCTACATAGCTCATCCCAACTTCTGTCTCTGATCCCTGCTTTTTACATTCTGTGCTGGAACAAAAGCATCTGACTCCAAAGCAGTATTAAATATCCCCCCCACCACACATACACACGCATGTGTACGTGTCCCATCCCCGCCCCCTTATCATATCAAGTGACTGACTGATACTTTCCACCTGTTGTTCTGACTGTAGTTGTGAAACCACAGCCACACACACACACACACACACACACAAACACACAAGCTCTCATAAGTGTCTCATAGCTTCTCATTCCAAACACGGGCTCGTCCAGTGTCTAGCCGCCTTGTGTGGTAAGTGTGCACGGGTGTGATAAGTGTGTATGGGTGTTTGTCTCATGTCGGTGAAAAAGATAGACAGACGCATGGCAGATAAGGAGGTAGTGAAAGTGTTGAAACGTAACCCACAGCATATGTTGAGCAACTGACTCATTCTCACACACATCCTGACGTCACAGCTCACAGAGTTCAGCCAGTCCACTGACGCGTAACCCTGTTATCAAACACACATCATCACACACACACACTGACACCTCATACACTGGATATGTAAAGCATGACTACATCGACACACCTTTTTTTGGAAACCCTTGAAATAATTTTCACCACTAGCTTGCTGTGGTGTTGCAGCAGCATTGACATCACAGAGGGAACGTTTGGCTTGTTGTCCACTCTGACAAGAAACAGCAGCCTTTGATGAGGAAGCATGAGCCAAAAGAATGGGCCAAAAATGTCAACACCCTTGTGATTGTGCTGTGAGATGCAATGTAGAAATCCACAAATCCACAATTTTTTTTTTAGAACCGAGGAAGACATACAACATACCTCAGACTAGAGACTAAGATAAAAGGAAACTAAACCAAAAAAGGGAGTGATCCAGGGCTACAAAGGAAGTATTTACCGTACTAACACTGGACAGGTGACAGGGGGCACTTTCAAGTTGGCCCAGATGTCCTGTCTGCTCAACATCACGGCTTAACATCTCATCTGAGGAAGCCATATATGCTCTTACTTTCCCCAGATTTATCCAGAGTTTAAAACTCCCACTGACTTTCCCTTCCATCTTTACAGAATCAACGGGAACAGGCAGAGTAAGGAAAACTGCATCTTTGGTATTTTTCCAAAACAGTGAACAGCAGTTGCTCTCAGTGTCCCAGTCAGAGCGAAGTAATCAAAAGAAGTCCAGTTTTCCACTTTTGTATATAAACATGACTATAACTAAACTATGCAAAACAGAGACCTGAAAATGTGTCTTTGCTCTGCTCTGCACTCTTTTTCTGCAGAAAACATGAAAAGTTTTCAGTGTTTAACTGAGTAATTGTGTTCTAGTCAGGGTGAAAATGCCTCTGAAACAGCATTTGACCATGGGATGCAGAGACTCTGCCCTGAAACCCGGACGGATGAAATTCATTTCGGTGGGTCAGCAGATCTTGAAGGGAGAGTGACCTATCACTAACTGCCTTTAAAGTGACATATCACTTCCTGCATTTAAATGTACTTTAAAGTACTTCACAAAAAAACATTTTCAAACAATTACAAATTGTTACATCAAAATTTTATGGTAGGTTTTACAGGCTGCTTTTCTATACCTGCAGTTATGATCAGGGTAAAAACTCCATCGTATCGGCTGTGGATATCAGCTGTATAATTTAGGGAATTTTTAAATTTTCATTCTAATATATAATTCCCACTTTAGCTGTGTTTATGGACTAGTAATCTGGTGATATTAATTATGAAGAACAGACAAGACATGAAGATTCAATTCACCACAAATCCCACAGCAGTAGCGTTTCCTGTAAGAGTTTCAGGTTGCAACTTAATATTTTGGGGTTTGTGTGTTGCAAGGGGAAAAAAAATCAAACGCACTGTAACAGGGCACTGCTAGGTCAAAACATGATGAGGTTGTAAGGGCGCTGAGATAGATGAGTAGCGGCTACTGTGACTTTATACTGTAGGACGTTGCTGGGTCACACACACGCCTGAGGACAGTCAACAGCACAGCTCCTCTTTTCCTCCCTCCCTTTGTCTTTCTCCATCACTGCTGTCTCAATCTACCGTCTCTTTTTCTTTCTCTCTCTCTCTTTTTCTAAAGCGCACACACACACACACACACACACACACACACACACGCACACGCACACACATCAACTGCATAGCACAGATCAATGATTCATCCATTCTCAGCCACAGGAGTTAACAGGTCAGGCCACAGTGCCTTTGATAAACAATATGCTTGAAGGAAAAGATAATGACACACTGCACTCCCAAAAAATACTCAGAGGTGTTGGGCAAGAAAAATTCCCACACTGTTGAAAAGAGCGTCTGACAACATTTTTTTTTTTGCCCTAAAATGCAAAGTAGTGCAGGGCATGAGGTTCAGAGTAAAATCTACACTACAGCTAAAACTGGGTCAAAAATAAGCACAGCTGCAGATTCACACACAATCACCACCGGTAAAAATATGTCTTAGGAAAAACACTTCAATGAAGGCTATGTAAACAAAGTGTGGAGAAGAGAGCTATATATTGAAGCAGACAGAGGGAAGACGACACTGGATTTATTTTAGAAAGCTGTGAGGACAGAGGGGAGCATGCACAGGAGGGAGGACAAGGAGAGAGGCGTCAGGACTGTGTGTGTGTCTGTCTCTATGTGTGTGTGCATTTATAAGCACTTAAAGTAAGCCTCTATATTTATAATTGTATTTATGGGCATAAGCAGGTGTTTTGCATGCTTATAATTGTATCAGTGGGTGAGTGTGTGTGCGTGAATGTGTTTTATAGACTGTATAGCAATGTCCTAACCTTGGCCATGTCCTAAATTCAACAACCCATAAAAAATAATCTAAAAAAATGCGTGACAGAGAGGCAGGGGAACAGATGACACTTTTGACATCCCACACACACACACATAAGGTCCGCAGAGGAAAAGGCAAATCTAGTTTGGTGACAAACTGAATGTCACGGGACACGCTGACGTCACAGAGTCAACACTTTGATGTCTACTATACATGTTTACACTCCTGACCACTTTAAATAGACAACGCTGCACTGCAGGTTAAATACAATGTGCTCTGCCAAATCAAAGAGTAAAGTGTTTCTATTTTATATTAAGGGATGTGACCCACAGTGACTCAGTGACTTGACAATGTGCTTTCTAAAGTGAGCCATGAATCCTAGTAAAAACACATTCTAGCATCTAGGAATGCAGTTTTGTTCAAGTTGGCAGGTTAACCATTCTGACTCTGCTGCTCACATAGGTGGCTTCATCACTGCTGTGTGACCGAGCTGCGTTCAGATCCACAGAGCCTTATTTTAAATTCAAGTGGAGACCCCAAGGTTTCCAAAGATACCAAATACATGCTGCTGAATTACAGGGAAATGTGTATAAAATGAGCCACAAGACAACTAGATGTTTTCTATTTGATGTAATGGTGTATCTGTGAAACAATGTCATCTTGAGTTTGAAAATTCCACTCAATATAAATGTGATGTAGCTTGAATTGATGCATTTCAATCTACAGATACAGAATATAAAGTTGCCATTGTTGTACAACATATTTTTTTTTTTAAAACAAGGATAGAGAAAAGAGACAGAGGGATCACAGATATTGTCAGGTCACTGATCAATTGATTGAGTTTTGAAAATGTAAATGTTTGAATGAGAAAGTGGAGCTGCTGATGGGAAAACCCAAAATGTACATCAGTGAACTTTCTCCTTCAAACAGTTTTACTATGAAAAGTCAGCGGTCAGCGTAAAAAAAACTAGTATGACCAGTGCTTCCTTATGCAATATTCTTTGAGTCATGTTTGTAACTAGTTGTAGAAGTAAATATTTGAGTGGAAAGCTATTTTTGAGAGCACAATACACATGAATGGGGAGGTGAAAAATAGCAGAGCTCCTGGTGAATTTGAGTGTCAGAGTATATAGACTTATATTGAGCTCAGGAAGACATGTGTGTCTCATGTGTTACTAAACTTCACTGACGCTTTAAGTTTACGGATCTCTCTCTCTCTCTCTCTCTCTCTCTCTCTCTCTCTCTCTCTCTCTCTCTCTCTCTGTCTCTCTCTCTCTGTTGTCAGGCATGAGTGAAGTGAATCCTTTACTTTAGTCGTGATACTGCTTCAGTGCTTGCTGTCACTGTGCCATTCAAAACAATCAGCGAAGCATGAGAGACATACAAAGACGTCACCATGGTAATGCAATGTCCTCTCCATTCACAAGGTTCAAAGTATTAAAAAACAAACCTATTCCCTTTCCATACTGATTCTGCTCTGCTAAGTATCAATCTGTTCTCAGTCCTCTTCATTATTTCAGGTATTTCTTGGGAACACCTGAGGTCAGATCTGGGAAATATGTAAGATAATCTACACGCTGTAGGGCCACATGGGGCTAGATAACCTCTGACCTTTGGTATTTACAGCCTCCTTGAGACGCCTGACTGGGAACTGACAAAGAGCAGATGCAAACACTTAGCTGGGCCCAGTCCAGTTCAAGTCACACATTCCCCACTCCCTCATGCTTTATCTTACCACACACCATATCATCATTGCTCATTTTAGTGTGTGAAAAAGGTGTGGTGCTTACAACATTCACAAACATCAGCCTGTCCTTCTCTCCCTCCTCTCCTCACATTTACGCTGGTGGACACTCAAATGTCTACATATGCACACTTTGGTCTATGTTTACCTGGTTGGGTGGAGGGGAGGTGGGGGGGGGTTGAGCCCAGGGGGCAAGTCACACCCTGAACCATAACATTATCTAAAACACACACGTTCAAACATGAGCACACGTGGACACAAGACCATTCATAAACATGCATGCACACTGTGGCAGTTTCATGGTTGAAGAGGTCAGAGAGTCATCTGAAAAATACGACAAAAGTTCATTTGTCCAAATCCACAATGGATAGATGAAATTTCAGGTTTAACTAATCTAACAATCAGTGTGCCAATAATCAACTGTCCCAACATTTCCATCTATTTCCATAATAAACAAATTAGATGTAGACAGAGGCATATGCTTCTATAAACATACAGTTCAGACAGATATACAAATACTTTATTACTGTGTCTAGAGGGTTTATCTCACTGAGAATAACTGACATGGATGGCCCAGAGTGACTACCACACTATAGCACACATGTACATACGGTGCAAAAACACATCCACCCAAACGCAGAGAGCACTGATTTCCATCTGCACTTTCGTTCAAAGTTCAAAGAAGTAAAAAAAAAAGAAAAGAGAAAAAATCAATAAGGGGAAACAATAAAATAAACTATATAAGAAGACGGAACAGTAAATAACTGAGTAGAGGAGGGCAGGACAGATGGAGGGGCGGCATGCTTTGTCCAGCTGAATACTGTTTTTGGTAGCCATTCAAGAGGCTGGCTCATACTAGCTGAGCACTGCCAATTTCTAGGTTTCAACAAGAGAGATCCACATTCTGCATTCAGCTCTAAAACTAACAGTCAGTGGCAAGCTCAAGGTGTCTTGCAACAGTCAGGTAACAGCGGCACTGTGACTTTAATCCCCTCTCAACTCAGCATTCTGCATCCAACCATAACGCGTCATTCAGCTTCATTCTTCACTGAACTCTAACCCTCCAAAGACCTAATTAATGACGAGTCTTTATTTTCGCACAAGCCTAATTTCCGGCCAGTGAGGTTGTGGGGAAGGATAATGAGCTGACAGTGTGAGAACAGAGCAAACCCTGCAGGGAGGTCCGTCAGGTTTCCAGCACATGCTTGAAGGGGCCCGTGGACAAACCCACCTCACCCCAACCCCCCAGGACACTGTGTGTTTGCCCAGGACTGTTCTGCCCCGTTACAGCACTGCCTGAGAGTATCTCAGAGGAAAACTGTGAAAATAAACTTCCAGTGTTAAAGCGAAAAGGGCAGATCCAGTTTCTTAGCAGGCAATGAGTGCTGACAGCCAAGGACAAGTTGAGACAGGAGGGGGAAGCAGACCAGAGGGGGAGGGCAGGGCCATTTGCGCCCCTGGCACTGCAATCTACATCCCGTCTCTTTATCTGAAGCCATGTGTGGATCTTCTGGACGATTTTATACAATGAATATACAGTGAGTTCTGATCAAAAGGAGAGACATGCCAGGGTCAGGACAACAACAAATGACATGTTCTTTTTACAGAACATCGTATGCTTGTCAGATAAAGCAGAACATACACTGGAAGGAAGGACAGCAAGCAAACCTAATCTTCTGCGTCCAGAACATGGCATGTCTTATAGAGAAAACAAACAAACAAAAAAACTCTTACAGAGAAACCCTGAAAGTGGCATATCTGCAGGGGACAGGGTTTTTTTTTTTGCAGTGAACTCAGGAAGAAGGGGGAGGAGGTTTGACCAGAGAAGTGGGTAAGCAAGTGATGGCAGTTCAGATGACAGTTCTAAAATACGCAAATGGTGTTACACAGAGTGCAGCAAATTAATGGAGAGGCAAAACTGAAAAAAAAGGAAAGGGGCTAAGCCGGTCTCATGGGGTAGTATTAGTGAGAGTGGCACAGCAGGGAGAAAGACTAGGCACATGATCAAATGGAGAAAGACACATAACAGGATAAACATGGATACTGCCAGTGGTGAAAGTTACTTATCAATTTACCATATTCCCTCCGTGTTCCTCAGAGAGCTGGTGGAACGTGACCGAGGCTTAAGAATGATACTCATGGTGCTGCTTCTCCTTCGACATCCACAAATGCTACACACGCCCACACACACACACTTGAAACCACACACACACACCCTCAGGTCCACCTGGAGCGCTCTGGCCAGCCCTCCTCTGAGGTCTGACCACAGCTGACCGCACTCCTCGCTGGGCTGAAGCGATCCAGCAGCTCCCTTTTCCAGCGTTAGTCCAGTGCAGCAGTCAGTCCTGCTGAGTCGGATAAGGCTGATGGCGAGCTCAGACGGATCAAGTCTTCCGTCCAACAGTATTTCACACTCCGGTTCCTCTGCAAGCTTGGATAGTGTGACAGTCGGTTGTTCTTTCTCCCACTCTGTCTCTCTCTCTCTGTCTGTCTCTCTCCCTCTCTGTCTGTCTCTCTCCCTCTCCCTCTCCCTCTCTCTCTCACTTGCACTTGTCTTGTTTGCCAGATCGGCATGAGATCTTCCTCTCTCCTGATCCAACCATTCACTCTTTTTCTCACCCTCCTTTCACTTACTACTCTCTCTCTTTCAAGTCACCGTGTTTTCCTGACTTCTGAAAATAAACTCTCCTCCTCTTTCCACAACCCTTTTCCCCTCCTCCTTCCCTCTCCTTCTCGCTCTCTTTTTACGACTCTTTGAGTTACATGACTCTCCTACTCTCTCTCTTTCTTACTCTATCTCCGATATGCACCCTGGGTATGTCTAGAGTGGGAGGGGTTGTTTTGGCTGTAGTAATTCCTTCAAGGGCGGGACTTGTATCCCCTAGTAATCCTGACAATTGTCTCAAATGTCAATCAGTTGGCAGCCATGGTAACATAAAACCAGCTGCTAAAGAATGCCGATGTGCTAGAGAGAGTATACAAACATAGCATCTAGCAAGTATCATCAAGCAATTTCATAAAGCAGAAACAATAAACTGGAAAACTGAAGGCTTTTCTGGAAAGATTGTGCTAAATCCTGGAAAGGGGTGATGATTTAGTTTAGAAGTAAAGCAAGCAAAGGCTAAGAGTGGAACAGAGCACAATCAATAGCACACCATTATAAAAACTGAGAATACAATGTGGGGGGAACAGCCTGAACAACCAGGAAAAGTGTGGGAAAGGTAGCTGAGAGATTGATTTGTGACAGATGACAAATGTTTGAAGAGAGGGCAGGAAATGGGGTGAGGATGAAGGGAACAAGAAAGGGCACAAAGAATGAGGGGAATGAGTTAAAGACAAACATGCAGCTCCAAGTTTCTAGTTTGCTACTTTCCACTGCCATTTCCTCTCTTTGTATATATAGTGCTTCTGTATGCCACCTGCCTCCACACAACTTTTTTTTATGGCAAATGGTAATGAATCGAATCATCCCAAAGCAACACATTTTAGCACTTATTAAAGACCTAGTTTTACACACAAAAGTATTTTTTTGTGTATAAAAGTGGGATCAACAGTTCCTTGCTGTCTACAAAAATGGGTCAAATGTGAAGCTCTGACGGCATCATATCCTGGCAGAGTTTGTGTGCCAGAAAGTTAACATTCGCGCTAACATCAGTGCTAACAACTCTACCAGGCAAGCAGGTGTGCCCAGCTGTCTGACACATCAATCAAAACCAACATGAGAGTGAGAAACGTTAAAAAAGAAACGAGTATGGTGAGATTAAATATAGAGCACTGTTTTTTTTAGATTTGCATACAATGCACATAGAGTGCTGAGCATGTTCATGCACGCACACACACACACACACACACACACACACACACACACACACACACACACACACTTGATGAAGACCCAACAAAAGCAGGTATAGGAGTATCATTACACCCATTGTTCTTCAATGTTATACACTAGGAACAAATTCAATTTCAACACAAAACTGACTCTCTCTGAACCAGCTGTATCAGGCCAGACCTTGCACCTCCTGACGTCTGAAAAGAGAGCAAACCAAAATAAATATTTTTCCAAAATAAATCTCCTTTGAGGATCAAGCACAAACATAGCCAACATTTAGTAAAAAGTAGGACTTCTGCAATTTCCACATCTCTTATTGCAGCTGCAAATTTGCAACTTTTTGAACAAAGTGCAGAATCAATGAAAATCTAAGCAAATACATTCTAAAACCAGTAATATCGAATGCAGACAAATTCAAAGCATATTGTATACACAAACACTTGTAGACACACAATAGCATCCGCACAGAAATTATTCCAGCCCACTAATCTATAAAGCAAAGGGAATGCTTCTCCGTTATCAATACTGAAACCAGCCAGTGATGTAAGTAATGACAACAAAGTGACATCAGTCCCTTCGTTGAGGAGGAATGGGGTTAGTGGAGAGACAGAGAGGAGAAGGGGCCTCACCACTTCAAGGATAATACATGCATCTCCAGCTCTTATGAAAGAAGAGCATGCTGCTTACTGCCCCCACACACAGAAAAACTATGGTCATCCACTTCATTCCAACTGCTGCTCAAGAGCAAATTACATGCACATTTATGTCACAGAAGAATGGAGAGAGACCTACAAAAACAGCAGGATGCAAGTCATACACTAATTTGATACACATATGCAACATTTGAGCATGCATGCATTTGCACGCACATTCAAATGTGACATATGTGAGCAAACACGCGCTCACTCACTCCAGACGTACAGAGTCTGTAGAGTCCATAGTGCATGACAGTGCATTGACTGATGGCTAGCGTCAGAAGAGTTCAGTGCTGTACCTTCAAGTGCACTTTACCCCGTGTACATCGTTCCCTTCACATACACACATGCATGTGAGCTGTCAATCACTTTCATGTACATCACCTCACAGACACACAAAGAGGCCCTGCACAGCTCTAAAAATAAAAGCAAAGTTGAGACATCAGATAATATAGTGTAACCATGTGTTTACTTTACTTATGCATATATAATTTCCCGACAATATCTGTCTATCCATTTCAAATTTTGAGGCACACACATGAAGTCAAATAAATAAGGCATTTTATAAAGCCTCTCTCCCTTTTCCATGAGATCAACCCTGCTGTTTTGACAGAAGGGTTGATCTCATGCTGGCTAGGAGGAAGAAGGATGGAAAGTCTCACCCTGAGGTGCAGTGACCATGTGTGGACCATTTGGAGGGGGTTAAGTTGAATAGGCACATCTAATGGTTTCAGTGTAGCATGGCCGAATGATGTAGTTCAGTTTAGCATGGTCACAGTGGTGAAACTAATCCTGTTATTACGGTCTTCACATTCCATGGGGTAGGGCCAAAAACAACAAAACAAGTCACCTTAAAACTTCTGGGACATTTGCAACCCTTTTCTTCACGCTGGGACCATTAAATTCAAGCACCAAAACAGAACATAAAGGTAGCATGACGCTTACAACGTCACCTTACTGAGTTAAAGATTTCCTTCAAAACCTGTATTGTAGGATAGTTGAAGACTATGGAGCTAAATTACTGCCAAAACCTACTAACATGTTTTACAAATGCCCTATGATTCACTAACATTCAACATTGAAAATACAAAGCACCATTAACAAAGTAATGTATTTTGTTTTTCAAATAAGAAATGTAGGAATCCAACCAATACACACCATATTTCTAATACATCATGCTCCAGGAAAAAAAAAAGTTCCTACAAAGACAAAAATATATCATAGGACTTTTGGCAGCAGGTGGTGCCATGAGTTGATTTAAAGTAGCCTAGATCACTATGCCCGGAGGCTGAACAGAGCAAAGAACAGACACTGCCAACTGCCACTGGGTGATATGTTCAAGTACTACAAATATACAAGTTAGTTCTGAACACAATATCTTAATATCAGGGTCCCTGGGGCAAAATCACCTCATGTGATCCACCACTTAAAGTCATCTTGGTGGGGCAGAACCTGAATGTTTTTACACCCATGCTCTAGTGCTATGTGCATGAATTATAGGAGAAAATCCCGCTATTTTCTTTCTTTTTCTTTTTTTAATGAAGCCCTGCTAAGCTTAGCATCCCATTGCAGTTGGCAGTGGTTGTTCTCTGCTCTGCTCAACCTCCCAGTGTAGCCAAACTTGTTTAAATTCACTCATAGCACTGCCTGCTGTTCTAAAGGGTGAATTACATACGACATTTCTGAGAAAATTGTACCAAAAGTCACAAGGCACGTTTTTTGTCTTTTTAGGATTTTTTTTTTTTTTTTTTTTTTTTTTTTTTTAGATTTTGTATTTTT